>JAOXOE010027521.1:0-18216 GCA_028565055.1 Phoeniculus purpureus | reverse complement strand
AGAATATTACATATTTTTGGAAGCTAATTGTTGCACACCCCCAACACAAATAAATGTGTAATAATAGTTGACAACCCTGTAAATAAATGGTATACTATATTTGTAGTAAAGGAACAGCAACAAAATAAAAACACAAAAGAAACACAAATAAATGCACCAAAACAGTTGACAACCATGTAAACACATGGTATAATAAAGATACAAAAGGAGGAGGGAACACAAATAAATAAATAATAAATGTAAAGAAAACAGTTGACAACCTTGTAAATAAGTGTTATAATAAGAATGTAAAGAGGAGGAGATACAAATGGAAAACCAACGTAAAGATATATATATCGAACTACTTCAAAACACACTTCTTATGGTCAATAAAAGAGATGCTTTAACAGAAATAGATTGTCTCTTAGCGGTTTCGGGAGAAGATGAAAAAATAGTTTTTAAAGACTATCTTCACTTAATAGAAATATCGCTAGCAATAAAAGAAGCAATCAACAACAAATAAAAAACTAACTAATAAAGGAGATAATTAAAATGGCAAAAAGATTGGATGCTTTAATCGAAAAAGAAAATAACAAATTAATAGAACAAATGCACAATGAAATTGAGGACAGAATTAAACAAGCAGAGGAAAGTGGAAGTTTAACTGAACCGCAATATGGATATATTATGGGTCTTATTGACTATCATAGTCGTCTAGAAAAGAATAAACAAATAATAAACAACTTAAAAAATAGGTTAAATGAAATTTAATCTTATGCTAAAGCAAGCGAACAACCTTCGCTTGTTTCATGGATAACATTAAAAACATAAAAGGGAGAGAATTAAAATGAGTAAAAATAAAGGAATTGCAACATACGGTTTCGACAATGAAAGTGAGTTTGAGGATATGTTTTTAGAACTTTCTAACAATCCAGATTTTTCATATTTAGGCGGCTTTGATATGATACAAGACATTATAGAGGAATTAGAATACCAGGGTTTTAATGAAACTGAACTTTCACAATTCACTTTTAACCAATACGGTTCTTGTCTCGAAATATTAGAAACGCCATATTTAAAATATGAGGCATTTTTCGGAACACGATAACCTTTTAATCTTATGCTAAAGCAAGCGAACAACTTCGCTTGTTTCATGGATAACATTAAAAAACATAAAAGGGAGAGAATTAAAATGAGTAAACAACTAAAGACTTTAATCGAGAAAGCAGAAATGAATAAGAAAGCCGTTCTTAATGGGAGAAAAGTTGAATATGATTACGGACACAAATATGTTGGAGACTTAGAAGAAAAATGGGCGGTTGAAAAAATAGCTTATGGAGTATTTCAGCTTAGACATTGGGGAACTGTTTTAATTGAAGCGTGTACTGAAATAAAGTGCGCTGACCTTCAAACTCTTTACGCCGAGTCAAAGAGCGACATAGACGGAATAAACTTCTTTTGTGAATATTTCGAGATACCAATACACGCCCACTATTATCCTAGTAGAGATGAAGCGGAATTTCATTGGAACGAAGATAACACAAAAATAACATTTTGTTAACCTATGCTAAAGCAAGTGAAAAAAAAACACTTCACTTGCTTAATGGATAGCTTAACCGCTATACTAACTTATGAGGAGGTTGTTCAAAATGAGAACAACTATGCAAAGAACAATCACAATTTCAGAAATTCACTTCGCAACAACGGAGGTAAAAAACGGAGACGTTTCCGTTACGAAACACAAACCATTTAACGTTGTAGGCAAAGTCACAATGAAAAATGCACACAAACATTTGATTGGAATCGAAAACCCTTTAATCACTAAAATTGAATACACTGAAAACAGCTATATCATGGACCTTGAAGATTTTATTCAACACGCAACATTAACCGATTTCGTAAAAGTAGAACTAAACGATAAGGAGGAAAAATAATGTCTAAAGAACAACAAATGAACAACGTTTTAAATGGTTTAAACGAAATAAATAAAATCATTGGTAACGGGCTTCTTTATCAACAATTAAAAGGAGAACAAATGGATAAAAATATGGTTGAATTTCGTGAAACAACCTTTGAAGCACAAGTTCTTTTAACAGAATATAAAACACTTATTGAACAGGGAGTTGTTTAACATGTCTAAACTTCAACTATTGTTCCAACAAAACAAGGAAACCTTAGAATGGCTAGAATGCTATTCTAAGGGAAACCTTACAAATGAAGACAAGTTTGAAATGCTTAATCAGTATCTAAACGAGTTTAACGTTCCAGAAAACAATCAACTAGAATTAATAGCAAGCGGACACACTCTTTTACCAGAACAACCATTGTTTTCAATTTTAGAACTTTATTGTAAAGCAATGGGTCTACAAGTAGAATACATTAAACTGGGACAGAAAGAGGCATTATCCATACGTATGCAGAAAGGTTGGTTAAAATGAAAAAACACATTTTTGATGATGAGGGAAACTTAACAGAAAATGCAATGCTAGTTGGTTTAGTCATATTTCACATTATCGTCATAGCAATTTTAATAATTGACGAAGTACCTGTTCCATATTAAGGAGGAAAAAAATACATGGATATAACAAACCAATGTATAATCAAACATAAAACAGACATTTTAATCTTAATGGGTTTTACAGTTTTATATTCCACTGAAAAAGAATATTTTGATATTAGAATAGATGGAAAAAACTTTGCAATAAGAAAAACACTATCCCCGCGTGAATTTATTAAAACCGATATACCCACGCTCGTTAAAGAATTTACAGATGAAGCAAAAGAAGTTTTAGTACACAAAGACAAAGTTTGATAAACTAGAAACAAGAAAAAAAGCCCTAAACTTTAGGGCTTTTTATTTTACCATACTTTCATTTTATTAAACAACTCATAATGCAAATTCTTAACAACAATGTTATCAAACCTCAAGTACCCACCTTTGAAGCCTTTTGCTACAACACTTAGGTAATAATTGTTCTTCCAGTTTTTCATCAACAACATGTTTTCCTTGTGGTCATCTGTCGTCATCGAGAAGAAATTCCTTGTGTTCGGCTGATAATCATAACTAGCATAAATGCAGCCTGTCGTTTCATCTACCCAATAACCGAATATTTTATTTCTATAAGCAATCGCACATAAGAAATGAGATTCCTTCGTTCTTCTTTCAATAAACGTGTCACTGTCGTTCATAAATTCATTGTCAACGGACATTCCCTCATAGTCTGTTCCTGCAATCAATCTACCTAAAGGAGTTTTCTTTTTGATTTCTCCGAACTCTTTGCTGTCACATAATTCAATCAATATTCCCCTGTCTTCATAAAAGTTAAACCTCTTATCAAGATTCGGCATCAAACCCCAATACAAGAAATACGGGTTTACAACACTTGTTGCATTACTCAAAAGAATAGCTCTTGTGTTTGTTCTTTCCCGAAACACCGTTTCCATCATATTCAACAACGCTTCCGCTTCATTAGGAAGATAACTCAATTTACTCTTTTCAATCAAAAATTCGTCAAACAATATGGTTCTCACATTGGGATACTCGTTTGATTTCTCGATGCTCCACGTACTCAATGGAATTGCCCAACCCATCAATGAACCATTGCAATAAAACTCTTTTCCTTTTACCTCAAACTTATATTCAGGAAACTCTTTATTGACCGCTTTAAAGAACTCTTTTATCTTTTTCAATTCTGTTTTGTATCGTCTAAGGTAAATGAATTGTTCTCCTTTTTTAATAAAACGATTGATAACAAACTTCTTAAACCCATATGTTTTCCCTACACCACGAGCGCCAATAATGAAAGACAACAACGTGTTGAAGCCTAAAGCATTATTTGGGTTGTAATAAGGTAACTCTGTTTTAGTTTTTTCTTCAACACGCATTGCCATTTGCTTCACTCCCTTATTTGTTTACCAAAGAATTTAATTTTTCTCTTGTCTTATCTCCATAATCTCCATCTGCAACTAAACCATACATTGATTGGAAACGTCTAACCGCATCAGCTGTGTCTTTTCCATACCAACCGTCACAACCATTGTTTTTAGCACCTTTATTTGGGTAATAATATATGCTAGATAAAGCTAATTGAATTTGAAGAACATCGTTTCCGTTTCTCATTGATTCATTTTTTCGGTAACGATAAACACCTGATGGAAGGTTGTATTTTTTGTTGTTTGGTCTTGACGGTTTAACCGTTGTTGACGTTGCATATTTAGGTCTAGCATATCCTCTAATGTTCCCATTACCAACAGTGATTATTCTTCGTCTAACTGCACGACTATAATTTCCTTCAATAGTAGTAATCGTGTTTCCATTAACTTTTTCAACA
This sequence comes from Phoeniculus purpureus, assembly GCA_028565055.1. Taxonomy (NCBI): domain Eukaryota; kingdom Metazoa; phylum Chordata; class Aves; order Bucerotiformes; family Phoeniculidae; genus Phoeniculus; species Phoeniculus purpureus. Next base: position 13,906 of record JAOXOE010027521.1, on the reverse strand, counting down.
AAACCAATGTGGTCTGCCCAACCGTTATTGGGTTGTGTTCTGCTATCCCAATTATAAGTGATAATGTCTCCTGCTTTTGGTGTCATTCTACCGTCTTCAAACCAGATTCCTTTTGACTTGAACAATTGAATGTGTCTTTCTACACCGCATTCCGTTCCAGTTAGATTAACAATTCCTGCTTCAATCGCAACAGATGAAACGAAAGCATCACACCAGTCATCTGAATATTTTACAACATATCCAACAGCTAAAGGTTTATGAGAATTATATCTATCAACAATTTTCTTGTGTGTGTTTGACCCTGTTGTCACACCAATATATTTGCGAGCAATGTTTAACACTTGTTCTACTGTTTTAGACATTTTGTTTTTCCTCCTTCGACTTGATATATCTTACATGTAAATCATCAATTTTCTTTTCTAAATCGTGAAAGCCATTCAAACCATATGTTAATTTTTCAATTGTATCACGATAGTTTTGTTCTCTTCCTTCATTTGTTTTCTGCATGTATTCTTCTCTTTTTTCATTAGACTTAAACACGTACACCAACAACGCAACAAACAAAACTGTAAATGTGATTTGTTCTGGGTTTGACAGTATAGCTTCAAACATATAACAACCTCCTTTAGAATTTCCAACCATTTAAAGCATCTGTAACTAACAACATAATTAAACCATCTAAGTTACCACCTCCACCACCTCCTTCTCCTCCACCATCAAACTCCATATCTAAATATTTTAGTGGGTCAATGGTTCCTTCTTCTGTTCCAAAACCATTTTCGTTAATAGCGATAGCAAAGTGTAAATGTATTCCTGTGCTGCTTCCTGTTGTTCCCATGATTCCAATTTTCTGACCTTTTGTAACACTAACTCCTTTTCCCAAAGAAGGAAGTTCTTTTAAATGTAAATACTGTGAAAAGTATTTGTCTTTCGTATGTTTAAGAATGATAAAGTTTCCTGCAAACTCGTTGTACCCAACACTTAAAACAACTCCTGTTTGTGTTGCATAAATTGGATGGTTTGTTACACCTCCACCAATGTCAATAGCACCATGAAAGTCTGGCAGACCTGTGATAGGGTGGGTTCTCCAACCGTATTTTTCTGATAAAGTCAAACCATCTGTTGTGGGGAAATGAGGTTTTTCTTTTCCACCACCTCCTCCACCACCAGAAACATTTATTTTTTCATCAAACTCTTTTGCATATTCTTTTCTAAGTTCTTTGTGATTAATTCCTGGGTCTTCATTAGGTCTCTCCCAGTGTGCCATATAGTTTATTGTTGCACTGTTAATATTTGTTTCTTTTTTAAATTCACTCAATGTTTGAGGACTAATAACCAATGAATCGTAACCAGTGTAAGCATTGTCTAACCACTGACCTGTTTCAGAACCTCTAAGCAAAATGTCTGCTTGTACTGTAAACGTTAGAGCTTCACTTCTGCTGTAACCCAACATAGTTGCTTGTGAATATAGGTTGTCAATAGGTGTCCATTGTCCTAAACCGAAACCAGCTCCTCCTACTTCACTTGCTCCCTCATTGAAACCACTTTCTGCCATAACGTTAGCAAGAACTCCGATTGAACTAGCGTGAGAATAATCTAGTTCAATCGCTTGTTCATAAACTTGTTGAGCTTTTTCAACAATTGCTTCTGAAACCATTTAACCACCTCTTTACTGTGTGCTTGCAACATATTTAATTGTGTTATAATGAACGTCTGCTTGTTTCAAATATCCTATCTCGCTTGGATGAACAAGGTCTGTTCCAATAAATGTTTCCTTAGGGTTTCTATTGCTTACAACACTTTTAGAATATCTCATATCCCAGAAAGGGTCAATGTTTAAATAAATTGGTGCTAAGAAAAACCCTTCTGATTCACGACCACCATATGTTTCGATTAATGCTTCAATAAAAGAAAGAATGTTGTTCTTTAAATCTGTTCCATTTTGATTAGGAAAACGTGACGGTAAGTTTGTTAAACCAAAAATAATTTTAATAGATGGTTTATATTTAAGAATGCTGTCTACCATGATTTTGTAGTTAGACAATGTTTGTGTGATTGATTGACCCTCCGAAACATCGTTTATTCCTAAATTAATAAAAACATAAAAATCATTAAAAGGAACAGTAAAATTGTTTTCAGACATGTAATAAGTTAAGTCAAATGTTTTTGTTACAGGGTTGTAAAAAGCATTTTCCATATCTTTATATGTTTGACTTGAAACAAAGTTTAATGCTTTCCAACCGGAATGTCCTTCATGTAGATTAGGTGTTGTTCCTCTAGTTCCCAACATTTTTATTTTCATTGTGTCGCTAGAAAACTTTTTCAACAACTCACTAATAAAAAACACACTGTCTGAGGTACTTTCTCCTATGATTAAAACAGTTTTTGTTTTAGATGCTCCTGCTGTTTTACTAATGGCTTTAATTTGTGTTTGTTTATTCATTAATCTTTCGTTTCCTTTTGAATAGTCAAAATTTAATGTCTGGTCTGTTTCAGAAACAAATTGATAAGCTCCCTCAACAATGTTTCCTTTTCCTCTAACTTTAAAGTTTTCAGAAGTGTAATAATTACCGTATTGCAAAATGTTGTCGAGATAAATATTTGCTTCTTGACCTGCTACAATAGGATATATAGGCGGTAAAATGATTTTCTTCCCATCTTCTGCTTCTCCTGAACCACTTGAAGTATCGCTTTTCAACGCAACAGCATAAGGATAATTAGAAGAAAGAATCAAACCTTTTGTAAAGTAATTCCAATCTTTATCTGTTACAGTTGTTTCGTTAACAAAACGTTGTGCAACCCTGAAATAACTATCTTCTTCAAACTCATAAGGAGAACTAGACCAATTTGTGTTCTTTATATATGCTCCTTCTTTTGTTAAAAGATGGATTGTAAACTCTGTGTTTGGGTTGCCAACCAAAATCTTACTTCCTTTTGGAGCATAACTCATTGCTCTTGTAGCTACTCTAGTAGAACTAACAGCACTGAATACACCACTGTTTAACGTTCCGTTTACAAACACAAACGTAGACGGCAAAGCATTTTCCGGTAATAACATTCTATCTGTTTTCAAACCTTGTTTAACAACATCTTCTGTCTCAACTATTCCATGAAGGTAGTTAACCGTTCTTTTATATTTCTCAAACGAAGTTGTTTCTTCTCCTAATTCCATTTGCAATTGTCGTGTAAAAGTTGTTACACCAGAAGAAATTCTAATTCGAGTGACACCTGTTGGAACAGTGTATGTGTTAACATTTCTTCCACCATCATTAGGCATAACTTCGTTGTCATTATAAGCTGTGATAAAAGAAATCGTTTGTCTTCCTCTGCTGTCTGTATTGTCTGCAATATTTGTTGAGAAAGAAAACACTTGCCCTGCCGTAACAACAATAAAGTCAGAATAACGATAAGCTTCGTTTTCATAGTAAGTTCCATCTACACCGTAATAACCTGTTTTAATTGTGTCAACATTAAACTTGTTTTTTCCTGTTTTAATAAAATTAGTTTTATCAACAGAAATGCTATTGTCTTCAATTACTTGTGCTTGATAGACACCAAAATCTTCCCATGTTGTTCCATTCCAAACATACTTATGATTGGTTTCTTTTACCAATGCAACACCTGTTGTTCCTTTAGGATAATCTTCCAACAATTGTGCAACAGTGTTTTTAAAAATTCTTGGAGAACCATCTAACAAATTTTTTGACCATTCTTTAAATTCTTCTTGTGTCATTGTATTATCCAACTGTAATTGAAGGTCGTCCATTTGTGTTTGCAGGGCTTCCTCAATAATAACTTCTAAGAAACCACTTTTTTGCCAATCTTTTAATGTCTTTGTTACTTTTTCTTGTAGCTCTGTGTCATATTCTCGAATAAACTCGTTTAAGATTCCAACCATTTCTACAATGTCGTCTACCATTTCATGTGTTAAATCTTTTATTTGTGTAACATATCCAAACAAAGCATAGACTTCATCGTCTAACCTTAACTCGTTTGCATATTCCGTATAAGGGTATTTTTTAAACATTTCTTTGCCGAATTCAGATAGTTTTTGTAGATTCACTTCCATTTTATCTACCTCCATAGACTAGTAAAAATAGCCCTTCTTTGTTTATTTCTTCAAAAATACTTTTTTCAATTCTCATAAATGTAGAACGATATTTTAACAACAAGTCAGCAAAATCTGTGTTTCCTTTTTTGCCTTTAAAAACTTTATCGTTTTCTTTTTCTTGTTTTTCTGTTAAATCTGTGTTTGTTCCTTGTGTTTCATTTTCTGTTAAATCACTATTAATTCCCTGTGTTTCATTTTCAGTTGTATCTTTATTAGAACCTTTTGTTTCTTTAGCGGTTCCATCTGTATCAACTTTTTGGTTTTTATTGTTAACATCTTTTTGTGTTCCAACATTATCTGCTTTATTAATGTTCTTGTCTTCTTCAAGAGAACTAGCGTGAGACACCGCTCCTGTTCCATCTCCGTTTGCAGATATTTTTAAATCGCTTTGAGGTGTATCGCTATATATGTTTCTATGAAAATTGTTCTCATTAGTGGTGTCTGTCGTGTCACGATTGTTGTTAACTGTTTCATCTAACAATTGTCCTTGTGTAGTAGTTTCTTCTTTTATACTGTCAGAATCAGTTTTACTATTTTTATTTTTAACAACATCTGTGTCTCTCTGATTTGTTTTATTTCTAGTTACATCAGTGTCTGTTTTACTGTTCTTACTTCTGTTTTCATTTTCTGAAATTGTGTAATCAAAATCTTCAAAAACAGGAAAGTCCATTAATTCTGTTTTAAACAATTGGTTCCAATAAGGCATGTTCAAGTTTAAATAATCTTCCAGTCTAAATTTGAATAACCCGATAACTTCTGAACCAATTTCTCTCATGTAGAAATGTTTAATAAAATGAGTTTCAAATTCTTTTCTTTTTGTTTCATCATAGAAAGGGTAATCAAAATCGAACAATTCTTTTCTACCTATTTCAATTTTTTCTGTTCTTGAAATAGGTTGACCATAACTAAACGATTCAATATAGTTTTTAAGCATCGACATTTTCTACACCTCCGCTTGTGTCTTTGTTAGACTTTTGAGCGTTGATTTCAAATTGACGAACAATGTCTTGTCTAAGCTCTACTTTAATTGGTTTATCCAATTTGTCTTTGAACACTCTATTAATTCTTTCGCAAGCGGTTTGTCTATTTTTAAGAAACACATTTCCAGAAGATTCCACTTGTTCATTGTTTGCATAAACCATTGCTGATTGTATTCTCGCTGTGCCGTCTGTGTTGCTATTGTTGATAGAAAGAAATGTCATAACCTCATTCCATACTTGGTTCTTTTCTGTTCTTAGTTTATCAACAACATAAGGAGCTAAAGTATTTAAAACATTAAGATTTTTCTCAAATTCTAAGTCTTTATCTGCAAAAATAACTCCGTTGTTTTCGTCAACTTGGTTATAAGCTTGTAAGAAACTAAAATAATTCTTTTCTGTTGTGTTAACAACGTAAGGTGTTTTTTGTGCTCGTCTGTTTATTCTAGAAATTTGTTGAATGTCTGCCATTTCATCTGCAAACATATATAAACTAGAAAGTGTTGGAAATTTTAAATCATTGTTGTAAATCATGATAGCTTTGTTTTGGTCATCATCATCATCATATCTTAAAATAGGAATTGTTTTGTGATAAGTTGCTTCGTGTGCATTGAACACAACAGGGTTTTGATAATGGTCTAAACCTTGTCCTTCTGCTCCTCTGCTAACCATAAAACCTTTTTCATTATCCCAAAAGAAAGCAACTTTTCCATCTGTGTGTAAAACCGTTTCTAAATATCTTGGGTCAATGCTATCAGGTAGATTCTTCCATTCAAACAATTGAAAAGCCAACAGTGTAACATAATAACGGTAGTGTGTGCTATAACTAAATTGTTCAATGTCAGAAGCATAGGGTTTATTAGGATAAGGTGTTGCACGTCTAGCATAACCATGATTTCTAGCCATGCCTGTTCCTTTTCTTCCCATGTTACACCTCCGTATTCTCTCTATTGTAGTTTAACACGTTATTGTCGTGCCATAGAGTTATTCCTGCATCATAAATTTGTTTAATTGTTGCTAAATCTTTGTTGTTTATATTTCCAACAATATTAACTTCTTTTGTTTTAATAAAATTCCAATATTTTCTTGTGTGCAAATTAGGGTTCTTAATGTCTAATGTTTTTGTTCCATATGTTTTAAAGTAATTGTCTAACCTTTTTAAATATTCTGGTTTAATCATTTTATATCGAATAAAAACATTGTTAAAAAAGTTTCCATAACTGAATGAAGTGTTTGCTCCCATTTTGCTGATAGATGGAGGAACATTGTTAATGTCTTGAATTTTTCCGCTTAATGAATTTAACGCATTTTCTTTTTCTAAGATAATGTTGCTTATTTGTTGACCTGTACCCATTAAATTAGTCATAGAAACAAAAGGGTTTCCACCTGCTGCAAACCCACTAAGAGCCGCTCCTACTCCCGACATAGCTGAATTAACAGCTCCATGTCGTTCGGTATTGTAAATATTTTGTTCTTGTGCTAACAACGAATTTTTCTGTCCTTGCATAAAAGCAGCAGCATAATCATTTTTTACGCCAATATCTGTTGGGTCTGAATCAATTAAAGCAAAATCTGCCATAAACTTTTCTGTTCCTGCAACACTTGAATTATATCCTATTGGAACAACAGCAGTTTTATTTGAAGCGCCTAAAGAGCCAAAAACTCTTAATTTCAATTCGTTGTTGTTTAGATATTCCGGTCTAAGAGTTAGTATATTTCCTTTCATGTCGGTTAATTCTAACAAACAATAAGGGAACATATAGTTCTTACTTTCAAAAGAAGCATAATGTTCTCTAAAAGTAGAATAAATATTATCTGTAACCAACACTTCTTTTGACTGAAAAGCTGTAATCTCATTTACTTTGAAAAATGAAAAACGTTTGTTTATTCCACCACCTGCATCTTGCATGTAATCAACTCTGCCCAATTTAATGTTGTCTGTGTTCTCAAAAGAAACAACCTTAGACTCATGGTTAACAACAAAGTTTATACCACAATAAGAAGTCATGTACATTGAAAGTATTCTGTTTAAAAAAGGTTCTTTTGTTGAAATCATTGAAATGTAGTCTGCAAATGTTCCAATATAAGAAGTGCCTCCACCTGCTCCACCTGTGTTAACATCGTAAACTTGACCAGAAAGGGAAACAGGTACAATATAATAACTAAAGGAACTTGGAGAACCAACAATGCTTCCTCCTGCATCTTCGCCAACATTTCCTGTTCCTAACGATTCACTCGTAATAATAACAAGATAGTTCACACCACTTGGGTGGAAGTTAGAAGTATACACTAAATCATATTCTGAACCATACATTAATTGTTCGTCAATTGTGTTAACAACAGGTTTACCGTTTGTAAAACGATTAGAATGTTCTCGAACAACGTAACTTGATTTGAACGAATAATTAAATCTCCATGTTTGCAAAACATCTAATTCAAAATGAACAAAAGTACAATCATCGTTCTTGTATTCTAGTTGAGTAACAAAAGCATAAAACCATTTGTCTTTATATTCAGTGTTTTTATACATCATATAATTAACATTGATTAAGCTTTCTTTAGAAGCATCTACTCTAAAAACAGCTGTGTCTCTTTGATAAGAATAGTTTACACCTTGTTTAACAGGAGTAAAACCATTGAAATAACTTGTTTGTTCTTGCTCTGTTTCAAACCAACGCGTGTGAGCGTAAGTATTATCAAAAGGAACGCCCGACAAAAGTCGAACGTTCGTATAACGTTGGGTCATATTAAACCTCCTATTCCGCTGTAACAGTAACTAACAAGGTTGTTGTTTTCTCTCCGCTTGTTGAAGTAAATGTTACCAATGCTTGTCCTACTTCTAAAGCATTGATTTTAGCTCCTTTAACAACACCATCTTCTGTTACTAATTCAACAGTTGCAACTGTTTCATTTGTAGAGTTAACTGTTCCTGTTTGATTAGAAGCTTCAGCAGGTGTAAAGGCAACGTTAACTTCTTTGTTTGCACCTTTAGCTAAAGAAACTGTTGCTTGAGAAAACTTAACAGATTCAACAGGAGAAGTTCCTTCTTTAACAAAAGAAATAGCGTTAGAGAATTGTGAAGTAGAAAGCAATTGGTGGTGGTGTAACCAATAGTTCCAGTAAAGCCCTTCTGGGTTAAACAAATTTGTCATTTTGTATAACTTGTCATAAACCATAAACCATTCTGAATCAACCAAAACAGCGACAAGGTTATCATCTGGGAATTTGTCAATAACAATTTTGTGTCCTAAGAACGTTACTTTATCCATGTTAAAAGCCGAAGCCAATACTTCTGTGTCAATGTTTGCATCTGTCATAGCATCAACAATAACATATTGGTCTTTCTTTTGTGTAGACTGCATAACGCCTTGTGCATTGTAATCACGATTTGGAAACTCAATTAAATTAGAAATTCCTTTTAATTTGCGAACAAAAGGTCGTACATTAGTTTCATTGATTTCTCCAACAACAATTTCTTTAAACAATTCTTTGTTATGGTAGTTAGCAATCAATATTTTCATGTATTCAAATTCGCCAATTTCATCTCCTGAATAAATAGCGTTCATAACTCCTGCAACAAATTGGTCAAATTGACCCCATGAAGTAAAGGCTTTTTCTAACCATGCTTCTTGAATGGTTTGTTTGTAAAAGCCCTCACGATTAATTTCGTGAAATAAAGCTTTAACATTTGGTTTTTCTTGTTGAAACACTGTTGTAACAGATTGGTCTGGGTCAAATAAATGTTCTTCTGCAATGTCAACCCAGATTTCTTCAATTGTTCTACCTAAAGGAAAGTCTCCTCTTTTGAACATAGACAAAGGGTTGTTAAACGATTTGTATTTGATAACTACTTTTCCGATTCGGTCTACTAATGCTCCAACAAACTCATTTTGGTTTACATCTAATCGCATAATTCCTGCTCCAACAGCAGCAATGTTATCTGCATTAGGAAGCGGAACGTGAGATTGAAACAATTGTGAACCACTGTTTCTGATTGCTCTCATTAGAGATACCCCGTCATTTAAACCAGTTGCTTCATGAACGTCATTTGGTGTAATTTGTGTTGCCATGTTTGTTTCCTCCTTTTATATTCCTAGTGATTCTAGTGTTACATTGTCGTCAGCTGTTAAATCTTCTTCTTCTTTTTCGCTTTCAGGTATAACAGCTCTTTCTCTAAACAATTTAGAGTTAGAAATAACTAGTGCTTCGTTGTCTTTTTTTAGTTTCTGTTCTGCTTCTGTTAGAGTGTTAAAATCTGTAACAGTAGAACCATAATCAGAGCGTAGAGTGTCTAAGTGTTCAATAGCGGCTGCTCTTTGTTCTCCATCAGTGATTAATTCTAATATTGCATTTAAATGTTCTTCGTGTTGTGTGATTTCCATTGGCATGTGATTCATTCCCCTTTCGTTTATTTGTCTTTATTATACCATACATTCCATGTTAGCGGTAGCAATATATGAGCAATTCTTCATATGAATTTTATTTCATATGAACAAGCATTCATATGTTGAACAAAATAAAAGGGAGGAACATTTAAGCCCTCCCTAAAAATTGTCGATTGCGATAAAACACGAGCCTGTCGTTTGCATGTCTGCAACTAATGAACGCCTCCGTATCTTTCAACGGCACATTAGGTCATTTCACTAACCGAACTCATAACGTGCGTTACCACGTCTTAATAGTACCATACTTTGCAAAATATGTCAATTATTCGTTTATTGTTTCTGTTTTAACTAGAGCAATAGATTCTATTTCTCTTATTTCATTTCCATAGATAACTTCAAAGGCAGACAAAGAAATGTTGTGGTAGTGTTCTGTTTTAAGTCCGTTGATTCCGTCTTTATCTTTTACGATAAAATAAACATCATAAAAATTCATTTTAATTTTTCCACCTCATTTTTCCAATAATGAACAATGTTTTTTCTGTTTTCATCCATCAATAAAATGGTTGAAGAAAGTTCTTCGTTTTTCTTTTTTAAATTTCTTATATGTGTGGTAGCTTTATTGTGTTTATCTTTTAATTTTTTAATGTCTAATCTTTCTGGTTGTTTAATTTCCATTTAATTGTCCTCCTATTTTATAGTAAACATTGTATCTGTTAAAACGATTCCGCCTTGTGTTCTCTTAGGCAATAGTTTTCCATGTGTAGAAAAACCAACTTTAAAGTTTTCTAATGATACAAACTCTATCAACGGTTCTCCTTTTAACATTCTTTTTTCATTTATTTTGTTTTGTTCTTCTGGGTCTTGTGTTCTAACGATTTCTGGCATACCTGCACAACGAATGTGTAATTCTCCGTCCACTTCTTCAACATATGTTTTCTGTCTAAGGAATAAACCTTTTTGGAACGTGCTTTCGTGTCCCCAATATCCAAGTTTTTTGTCGTCAACAATGTGTTCAATTTCTTTTGGTATTTCTGTTCCAACTAAGTGAATACTATCTGTGTCGCAATAAATGATTCTATCAAAACAAGATTGTGCCGTTGTAATGGTTGTGTATCTTCCCCAAGCTGTAACAAAAGCAGCCAAAGGAACATAAACAGGGTCTCTGTATTCTTCTTCGCCTTTAATCAAGTTAACGATTTGACTTTCTTCTTCAAAAACAGGAACCTTTCCTGTAATATCTGGGTTGGTTCCGTATTTTCCATAAAGAGAATTTAAAATGCCTTTTGCATTATCTCTTTTAGCTCCCTCTGTTGTTGTTTTAACTTCTGTCCATTTATCTATCCAACCTTTAAACATTTCTGTTGAAGCTTTAAACATATAACCGTACTCGTAATGAATTTCTAAAATGTCGTAATGAGTTAACAACAATTCCATGTCAACAGAAGTTAAAGCAAGGTCAACCAATTCGTCTACACCAAGTTTGTTAACTGTTGATTCTAAATATTCGTTTTGTCTAAACACACCAGACTTCTTTATTTGAATGGTTGGAATAAAGCCTTCTTTTAACCTAAAACGAACTTTAATGTGTTGAATGTAAATAGGATATTCTTCATTGTATTTGTATTCTTTTCTAAACAAAACAGGCATACCGTAAGGCATTGGTTTATTGTACATCATAGCAGGATACAAAGAGTTTACATCAAAAACAATTCCTTCTCCTAACAATTTTCCTTGAAACAATTTGTTTACCCAAGTAAAACCACCTTTGTATGCTCCTCTTAAATCTTTGTCGAAACCAAGAGACATAACAGGAAACCATTGTTTAAACATATTTTTTCCGTATGTTACTTTAACCCAATCTTTGTAGTCTGATATTGCATCGCTGCCACGTGTCATTTTCGTTAAACCTTGTTCAAACTGAATGTCTAAAGCCAAAGCCATAATTTGAATGTCATTGACTAAATATTCCCACTCATCTTCTGTTGGTTGATAGCCAATTGGTCTTTCTTTCGTGTAATCAATTTCTCCTTTTTTCATAGGAAAATCAAATGCTTTTGCAATTCTAGAAACAGGAAAAGGATATTTTTTTAAGCTGTCGTAAACAATAGTTCGATTTTTTGTTTGACGTGGACGTTTCATTTTTGTTGTTTGAGTTTGTTTTATATCCCAACATATTTCTAAAGCATACCACTGACCCATTCCTGAAATAAGTGTTGAGAAAGTCATTGGTTCTTTTGCTTCTTTCTGCCAAGTAAAACCATTTTTAAACAACCACGACAACATAAATTCTCCGTCAAAACGCTCATTATGAAAATAAATGTCACATGATTCTTGTTCTTTACACCACTTAAAAAAAGAATCTATATCTGTTCCAAAAGACATATTTTCTAGACAACCTATCTCACATGTTCCCCACGACCACACCCGACAATCTTCTAGTTTGGTTGTCGTTTCAAAGTCACCAGTGTACTTAGGAATCTTACTCAATTATCTCACCCGTTTCTGAATTTATTGTAGTCGTGTTACCTGTGGGGGAATAGGTTGGTACTTCCTCTCCAGTAATTTCTGAAAAAGCTTTTGCAATTTTATCATATGTTTCTTCTTTCTTGTTTTGGACTTCTGCTTCATCGTAAATGTAGTCCAAGTTCATGTCTAAAAATTCTCTTACATATGCTTTCATAAATGTTTCTAAACCCATTTCATCTAACAAGTGAACAATGTCATCTGCTAAAGAGTTAAATATTGTAAACATAGCCGTTCTGAAGTTGTCGTAATACAGTTGGTCTCTTTCATTGAAATATTCTTCATCTTGTTTTTGAAGATTTTCAATGTAACTTTCAAGACCGTAAACAGAAGTTATTGCATCTGGGTCAAAGTCTGGTATTGGTTTAATAGGTAAATCTGCCCCGAACTCTGATAAAACTTGTGGTGTTACAATTGAGTTTTCTGTTGGAGCTGTTACTTCTGTTTCCATTATTTCTTTATAATGTTCGTCTTTAAATTTTTGCGCTGAAATGGTTGCTTCTTTAGCTTCTTTTTGTTTAGTCTTTGAAATAGCAACGTCGTGTTTGTTAACTTCAAAAATGTAGTCTGGGTTGTACGGTGTTGCAAAATCTACTAATTCATTCAACATTTTGTTGAAGTCTTCTCTTGACATATTGGTTTGTTTAGCAAAATCAATTAACTTGTTTTCACTTGTTGGAACTAATGGAAGCTGTGTTTCTGAAACGCCTTTTGAACGTAAACGGTTATATTTCTTACGTGCTTTATTGCTGTTTCCATAAACCGTTTTTAATTTTGCTCTATCTTTCTTAGATATTCTGATTGCCAACTTCTACACCCCTCAATGTAGAAAAAAAGAGAACCGCTAAAGAGGTAGGTTCTTTAGCGGTTACTTGTTTTCGTTTTAATATATTAAAGCGAAACTAGTTGTAAGTTTACAAAATCTTGTCCGCCTTTTGATTGACCTTTGACTACTGTAATCTTAGGTTTAATTTCTTTATTTTCTAACATCATATCTGCTAGACTAGAAGCAGCTTTCGTTGCTACGGCTGATACACCTGCGTAAGTGTCGCCATCTGTTGTAAATAAAGCAACTAATTCTGATTCATGTGGTTCTGCTCCACCGAAGCCTTGTATTGTGTCGCTATAGATTAGAATGTCTTGTACTTCGATTACTTCTCCGATAGCGGCTTTTAGTGAAACAGATGCTCCGTTAGAAGCATTAAATACTTTTGTCATTCCCTCTACTGTTTCTGTGTCGAAAGTTGATTTGATTGTTTGCATGTTATTTTTCTCCATTCTGTTTTAGGTTTAGTTTGTTTTATTTTTGTTCTTACAATTCTAATTCTGTTTGTTCTTGTGTTCCAGTTGTTTTATCTGCTAGTTCCAAGAATTTTTCAACTGTCATTGTATACATTTCTTCTTCATGTGAAACACCTGTTACCATGATATTTAAGTCTTTGAAACCGTCAAGTTTCTTGATTTCTTTTGTTGCTTTTGTTGGGTCAAGTTTTCCCACTAATTTGATTGGTTCTTTCTTGACTACATTGATATTGCCATTAACATTTTCAATAACTGAATAATCTGCTAATGTGGTAACGAATGTTCTTTGCATTGATTTTCTTCCCATTCTGCATTTCTCCTTTTGGTTTTGTTTTGGACGTTTTCTTATGAGGGTTGTAATTAGGTGTCCGTTCCTTAACTACATACTTAGTATAACATGAGTAGAAAAAAAGTGCAACACTTTTATGTAATTAATTTTAAATATTTTAAAGTTTATTATTTTGGTGTAAAACGAGGTTGTGTGTGAATGTTTAAAGTTTGGTGTGTTTGATTGTTGTGTTAATTGTTGTTGTGCATTGTGTTGACAGGGAGTGTGAGGGAAAATTGGCTATATTTGTGTAAGATATGTGAAACAAAGAAGTTGTGTA
>JAOXOE010027520.1:0-18217 GCA_028565055.1 Phoeniculus purpureus | reverse complement strand
CTGCCCATGGCAGGGGGATTGGACTAGATGATCTTTCGAGGTCCCTTCCAATCCCTAATGATTCTGTGATTCTATGACTGGTCGCTTCCTTAGTCCTGCTGACTACACTATTGCTGACAGTATCCCACTGGCTTGCTGCTGTCTAGCATCTTCAGGTCCTCCTCTGGGCAGCTTTTCAGCTGCTCTTTCCCAAACCTATAGCATTGCATTGGATTGTTGCACTGAAAGCACTTGGCCTTGTTGAAACTCATAAAATTGGCCTTGGCCAATCGAACTGGTCTGTCCAAATCCCTCTCTAGAACTTTACTACTTTCAAGCAGATCAACATTTCCACCCAGCTTGGTGTCACCTGAAAAGTTACTGAGGGTGCACTCATTCCTCCCTTTTGCGGATCATTGCTAAAGAGATATGTAAGAGTGGCCCCAAAACTAAACACTGGGGAATGCTGGGGGTCTTATGAGTAGATGCCAGCTGGATATAACTACATTCATCACCTGTCTTTGGGCCTGACCATCCAACCAGTTTTTAACCCAGAGAAACATACACTGATCCAAGCGATGAGCAGTCCGTTTCTGCAGGAGAATGCTGTGGGAAATGGTGTCAAAGCCTTTACTGAAATCTAAGTAGGCAATTCCCAAAGTCCTTCCCTCATCCATTAAATGGGTCACGCTGTTGTGGAAGGAGATCCGTTTCATCAAACAGGAGATCTGCCTTTCATAAACCCATGCTGACTGAACCTGATCATCTATGATCTGGTGGTCCTGTATGTGCTGCATGATGGTACTCAAGAAGACCTGCTCTGTAACCTTCCTTAGCACTGAGGTCAGACTGAGGTCAGTCCTTGTATTTACTAATGTCCAGTCAACTGGGACCTCACTGGCTGGCCAGGTCTGGTGATAAACGATGGCTGTCAAAGATTTAAAACACAAAATTTAAGCAATTCATTTCGTTATGTTCAAACAGGCTGAAATGTAAAATAGAGGAAGTGTTCACAAAACCACTTATGGATTGTAAGCAGAAATGAAACTAACTTGATTTGGAGTAAAACACCAAAACCACATGTAATTCGCCCCATATAACAAGACATGTATAAAGAATTCACATCACATTAATAGACACCACACAATGACAAACACACAGAGGCATTCAGAGATTAATCTCAGGTTCTTACATAACTGAACGAAAAATTCAATGTCCAAACACACAAAAGTGCAAAAAAAACTTGCAGCCATTTCTGCTTTTGTGGAAATCTGGTGTCCACAAAATTCATGCACATGTCCCTCAGAATCAGCAGGCATTTCTAAATCCAGTTTTCTGTTCCACGTGCTTCTATGTTTCCATTTTCAAATGCTCCATTTCCATGTCCTCCATTTCCAAAATGCTGAAACATTTTAGAAACAAAATGAACAAGAGAACTCTCTCCATTTTAGCAAACCATGGGATCTAGACAAAACCTTCTTCTGCCAATCTCCAAGGTACCAGTCTTTCTCTCTATTCACCAGATTTCCAGGGAAAGATGTCTGCTGAGTCCATCTCAGTGACATTTGCTTTCCCTCTGAACACAGTCACAGAATCACAGAATTATTGAGGCTGGAAAAGACCTCTAAGATCATCAAGCCCAGCCTACGAACTAACATGAACACAATCAGCCCCATGGCACTAAGTGCCACATCCAGTCGTTTGTTAAACATCTCCAGGGATGAGGACTCCATCACCTCCCTGGACACTCCATTCCGATGCCTGATCACCCTTTCCATGAGGAAGTGTTTCCTAACATCCAACCTAAATGTCTTCGGGTGCGACTTCAGGCCATGATCTCTTGTCCTATCCCTAGTTGCTTGGGAGAAGAGCCTGACCCCTACCTGTCAACAACTTTGTTTCAGGTAGTTATAGAGAGTGATAAGGTCCCACCTGAGTCTCCTCCAGGCTAAACAATCTCAGCTCTCTCAGCCTCCCCCCATAAGACTTGCCCTCTAATCCCTTCACCAGCCTTGTCGCATCTTCTCCAGATCTGTTCCAGCACCTCAGTATCTTTTCTTGAAGTGAGGGGCCAAGAACTGCCCCCAATATACCAATGCCAAGCACAAGGGGAGAATTACATGTCTAGTCCTGCTGGCCACACTATTCCTGATGCAAGCCAGAATGCCATTGGCCTTCCGAGCCACCCGTGCACACTGCTGGTTCATGTTCAGCTGGTTGTCAATCAGTCTGCCAGGTCCCAATCTGCCAGCCTCTCATCCCCCGGTATGTAGATCTAGAGGGTTATTGTGGCCCAACTGTAGGGCCCTGCACTCGGCCTTGTTAAACCTCATTCTATTGGCCTCTGCCCACTGACCCAGACTCAGACTGTCCAGATCTTTCTGGTCTTCCTCCCCTCCAGCCGATCCACACTCCCTCAAAGATGTAAAGTTGGAGTCAATAGAGAGAAAGGAAAAGCTGGAAACCTGAAAGCAAAGCCTCAAACCCCTTTTGCTGGCCCAAATCCCTCTGTTCACATGAGACATATATTAAGCTTCCAATTTTGGTTCGCAGTTTCAAAGAGAAACATCACCAAAATTCTCAAACCATAACAGTGGCTTGGTGACCTCTTCTGGCAGCTTCTTCAATACCTCTGGGTGGGTCCTACAAGGACCCAAATACTTGTCTATGCAGAGGTTTGCTAATGATTTCTTCTTGGAACATGAGGCCTTCATTCTGCTCCTCTTTTCTCTTGTCCAGCTCATGAGGATGAGTGCTCTGAGAGTAAATGGTCTCACAGTTAAGGACTGAGGTAAAGAAGACATTCAGTACCTCAGCCCCTTACCTCACTCTTTGTCGTTATGCTTCCTCCTGCCTTTAATAACAGAAGGAGATTGTTCTTAGTCCTCCTTTTGCTGTTAATATTTTCATAGAAACACTTTTTGGTGTCTTCTATGCAGCGGCCAGACTGAGTTCTAGTTAGTCTCTTCTCTAAAGTCTCTACAGATTGGACAAGAAGAAATGGCCTCAAGTTGCACCAGGGACAGTTTAGATTGAACATTAGGAAAGATTTCTTCACCAAAACATTGGTCAGGCATTGCAATAGGCTGAACAGTATGTTGTTGGAGCCAAGAAACATGTAGGTGAGGTGCTTGGAAACATGGTTTAGTGTACATGATGGCATTGGGTTAATGTTTGGGCTTGATGTTCTCAAAGGTCCTTTCCAAACTTAATGATTCTATGATTCTATTGTGAAACTTGTCCCAGCTGCTTGTAGAAATTTATCTGTGTCTTCATCCTCGCTGGGTCTAGGACACTTTCTTACTATGATAGCTGCCTTGTTGGCTGACTCTTGTCTATAAAAACATTGAGCCTTTGGTCACCATCAAGCTCCACACAGTCAAAACACTCTCTAACATGAAAGGCTACCCCACAGCCTCTCCTTCCTTGCCTGATCCTTCTAAGTGTTTACAGCCACACATTGCAGCACTCCAGTTCTTCAGATGAGCCTGATATATTTCTGTGTCTCAACCATACAACATTTTTCCAACTGCATGGTAGTTTCCAGCTCGCTCTCTTTGTTGCCCTTACCATGTGCATAGGAATAGATGCACTTCAGTTGGGATATTGATCCCTCCACTCTTTTTGAGAGACGGAAGCCCTAATTTCTCCCTCACAGTTCTGAGGTGCTTTCCGTGGATTTTTTACCATGTGAATAACTATTGTGTCTTTGCTGCCATGTGGATCTGCATCTTCATTGAGATGACAGATCAAAAGACCTCATTAGCACACTGTCCCTCAAATATTGTCATGTTGCCCCCATGTTTATCTCTGGTAAGCACGATTTTATTCCTGTAACCCTTTAAATCTAGTCTACAGGTCTATCAATATGCCTTGAATTCTCTTGTGTAAAGATCCTTTTCCTGCTTTGAGGCAAGTTGCCAATAGACCTGGTGTCATGTAGACTGACAAATGACTGAAAAAAAAGATAATTCTGTTGGTGACATCAGACTCATGGCCGAGTTTTCATCCTCTTGTACAAGACAGACATTGACAAATTTGAATGAATGCAGAAGAAACCCCCATGTGATGTTCAAGGACAGGCTACAGAAGCTGAGCTTGTTCACACTGAAGAAAATAAGACTCAACTGCTGCCTTCACCTGTAGGTTTTAGTGAACATCAAGCCATACTCTTTTTGGAGGCACACAGCAGTAAAGCAAGAGTCAATGAGCAGAAATTGCTGCAACAATTATGACTAAGTACCGGGAAAAAACCCCAACATTTTGCAGTAAGGGTGTTTAAGCATTGAACAGGTGCCCAAGAATATGAAATCTCCATCCTTTATTTCCAGAACACTCCTGGGACAAGGCCCTGACTATTTTGACTTAATTTTGACATGAGTAGGGACTTACATCACATGGCTTCTCCAAGTCTAAATGTCCTCTTAATTCTTATACTAACTGGTAGGAACATGTTCTTCTAAGCTGCATTGCAGAGACCAGCTGCTCATTAACAGGCTTTCATAACAGCCTCAATTTGACATCAGAATCTCCTGCAAGTGAGAATTATGTTAACCCAAATTTGTACAGTTGGACTTCAAATGTAGTTGGCTACAAGATGTACACATCTGTCTCCTGAATATTTCAAAATTATTGCTCATCTCAAGTTATTTAACACTTATTAAGAGATTAATGAATGTGACTAATCTCTTCAGCATAAAGTTTACACTATTTGGCATTGTAGTCTTCAAAGAAACAAAACGGTTGACAGCAATGCTCTTTGCAGAACTGAATTCGAAAGAGTCTTAATAAATCAAGAAACTGGAAGGATTACTATTAAAGTGCAGTAGAATTTGACTCATAGCAATATTGCAATGGTATTCTCTTGAGAACAATATTTTTGCTGCCATGTAAGATCATTTGCAGTTTGTAGTCAGCTGGGAATCTTTGCAGAGCAAAGAACATTTTATTCTTCATTACTTCAGTAGCAAAACCATCAGTGGGTACATAACCTATCCGCAAACTCTTAAAACACTATCAAGTGAATTGCAATAAATGCCTTTGATCGATAAAAATTACATACATTAGGAAGTGCCTCAGGTTTCAACAGGGGTGTGCTAATTGCCTGAATACAAAACTTGATCCAATAAAGGAATTATATGTCTGTGTGATGTATTGCCACTTCCCGTCTTGTTCAGTGACTCAGTGCACTCCCATGCTCAAATAAACGAAGATGGCTATTCAGACGGGCTCTTTCTTCTGCTATTTGTGTCATTGCTGCAGAGACTTCTCTTGTTTTACAGCTTGCGCTTCAGATCCACTGTTTTTTTATGATCTTCAGGCTTATTTCATGGGAACAGTTATACTGTAACGTACATACATCCAGTGACTTGTATCACCTAAGCCTTGCTTTCAGCAGCGTCTCACCAGTATGTCTTCTCACTATAGTTGTCTGAAGACACAAATAAATATTTCTGAGGTCTTTATATCTTTAGAAATGAAATATCAAAGAGTCACAGAATCATTAAGGTTAGAAGAGATCTCCAACATCATCAAGTCTAACCGCCAACCCGTCACTACTATGCCCATTAAACTATGTTTCCAAGTGCCCATAAAAGTACAGCCCTTTGACACTTCTGACAACTTTGCAAACACACTGAATCATTTAAAAATATCATGCACCCTACGTGTATTATTAGTGTACAACTGGGCACAACGTGAGGAGTGTTCTGTATTATGTACCCATGTTGATAATGGTGTCTGATACTGTGCACTTTATCAATACTATGGTAACAAAATGGTTGCAGAATTTTTGTTTCTTTCAAAGTATCTTATTTCATTCCTCACAGCTGTCCTCCAGTTGCTAAACTATACAAATATGCAAACAATCTTTAATTAAATACTTAGAGTCTGAACTTAAATGATGCATTAAAGATGTCTGACTAGATTAAACATTTTTTATTTTATTTATAGCCTTGAAATTTCTAACAGTGCAGACGCCGTATTTTTTTTCCTCCCTCTCAGATTCACCTCCTTCAGAAAGAGTTCTCCACAACAATGCAAAAAAATTCAGCCATTTGACCTCTAGATAAGACTATGGTCACACGCACACACCCAACGATGCATCAAGAACATGGAGCCAGAAGGCCAAGCCTATAGGGAAAGAGAAGTGCTAATGTGAACTCCTGGGAAATATGCCCGTATAACTTCAACTTGTCCAGTAGATAAACTAAGAATCATTCCTCACACAAATTCTGATCTATTCTATCTGGATTCCTGGAACCGCAATTCGTCATACATACCTTTAGTTTATTCATCATACACACCTTTAGTTTTAGGGCCACGTGTGGCAGTGAGACAGCACGTGCCATAAGAAGTGCAGGGCAGGCCTTAGAAGACACTTAGGCTGACAGAGGGATTGAATTTCAAATTTTAAGTGACAAACTGCAGTTGACAATCACAGATGCATCCCTAAGTGAATTCTCCTTTCTAATCTAAGACAGTACATACTCGGAAAATGAAAAGGACATATGCTTTTTCCAATAAATATGTTAGTGATTTTGACTTTGAGTTTTTTACTTTGAATTTCGGTTTTAGCAAGCACTTTTGCAAATATATTCTTCACTGTTTGTTACCTGAATATAATACCTGGAAGACAAATACTCTTAAATTTAACTTTTTGACATAGGTTATCCACATTTCTTTATAGAAGTGCATCTCTCCATTGACAATATATATGAAACAAAGATTGCTACGGTCAGGCGCCACAAATTGCATTGAAGTCAGATACCTAAATCAGCCATGTGAATATTCTTAATACTCTAGTACTTGTACTTCTCTGTTTTGAACACTCTGTACTATTGCAATATTCAGCTGGGGCCCGGGCAGGAGAAGTAACTCTTAGACAATAGTAGTGACTCCGACAGAGCAGTACCTATTGCAGAAGTGACCTCCCAGCACTACTGCACAAGTACATGTATCAGAGAACTCAGCAACCTCTGGACTGACAAGACTCTAGATGTACATGGTCAGGATATAACAAAAAAATTACTATAGCTTGACCCTGCTATAGGAGACACATACAATCTGTATGGTTCTTTGGAGTTATATATTGTATCCTGAGATATTATTACTATTATTTTCAGTTCAAGGAGCCTGAGGAATGAGGACTGTTTTGCAACTTGTCAGAGTAGTGTTTTCATAACAGGAAGCTGGAAGTTTGTGCTGAATGCCCAAGGGAATGGCATGACAGCCCAAGAGTATCTGAAGATGCAGGGATAGTGTTGGAGGGGAATACACTTTTTCTATTCCAAACTTCCTACTAAACATGATCGTGGTGCATGCTATCCCCTTAGCTATGCCTAAACCAGTTCTCGTCAGATAGTAGACAGACAAAACAGTCAAAGACTGACTGCTACAGCCACTGTCCTCCGTTGTTTGGTAAAACTGGGGCCATCAGTGGCCCAATACTCCATTTTCCTCATTGCCAGTTCTATTCATCAATATAAACACAGTCCATGCAGAGTCACCAATTCTAGCAGAAAACTCTTCATCTGATAGGGAAAGTATTATTTCTGTAGTTATTATTTACTGCCATGGAGGCATACTGCTTCTGTGAAAAGGCCAATGTCACAGTTACTCTTGCTATACCAGCTCCAAGGCTGGGAAACAGCAGCAGTAACCATGTGCAAAGTTCAGTATCTGAGCTTCCTTAAAACTTTGATTCATACATTGGCAGTTGCACAAAGTTACACCCCTCACTACTTATCAGAAGACAAATATCACTGCTTGTAATCTCTGAACACCAAAGATACAAAAGAAGGCTAAGCAGAGTTAGTAATATGCCAGACTGCACATGTGCACCCTAAACAGATTTATCTGTAGGATAGTTTTATGACACTAATGGATTGAAATTTGGTTAGTCACCCCAGGTTACCTTGGCTGGATCACCTGCATGCTTATCTGCTTTTATTCTTGTGGAATGTATTTTCTTTAATCGTATGTTTATATTACATGGACTAGTTCAGACTATATGACTCATAAGTACCTTTTGAACTCTTTTCTACATGGACAATCCTAGTTAATTTTTGTTCTATAGTTGATTTAACTTTTTAGAAAATGTCTTTTTTTTCTGTGTTAATTTTCAACTTAGAATTACTCAAAGACAATTTAAAAGTTTATTTCTGTGCTGAGGGAAGGATTATAAATGATTACATCATGCATGTGAAGTACTGATTCATCCTATATTTTTCTGTTGTTAATTCGTCAAACCATTAAGCCATGCATAATATGAAGGGCACGTGCAAAAAAGTCATTAAAAAAAATTTAACATTTTCTGAATAAACTGGTAGCTTAAAGAATCCAAGCAGGTTACTCTTAGTATAAGGACAAATTTTCCCTTCCCACCAATCTGCATTTCAGAAACACTGGTATTTTTTTTTTTTAATATATATGGCATCAAAAACTGTGGATGTTATAATTATAATAAACAATTAAACATGGTTTCCTGAAAGTTCTGTCAGGTCAACCCCAGAAAAATCTGTAGTGTTTACATATCCTCTAATAGGTAACTTCATGGAATGGAATTTATATTTCACTAACTAAATTTTCAGTAGTTTAGATCTGATCACCAAGCTTGATTATAGATTCACAGAATGCATTGGGTAGGAAAGGGCATTTAAAAGTCATCTAGCCCAACCTTCCTGCAGTGAGCAGGAACATCTACAATTAGATCAGGTTGCTTAGAGCCCTATCTGGCATGGCCTTGAATGCCTCAGGAGATGAGGCCTCCACCGTCTCTATGGACAACCTATTCCAGTGTTTCACCAACCTTATTGTAGAATACTTCTTCCTTATCTCTGGTCTAAATGTCCCCTCTTGTAGTTTAAAACCATCATTCCCTGACCTGTTACAACAGGCCTTGCTAAAAAGTCCCTCCCCGTCTTTCTTGTAGACGCCCTTTAAGTACTGAAAGTCTCACTGAAAGATCAGGTATGAACCTTTCTTCTTGTGTTTGTTATCCTTTGTGGGAGGCAAAGGCGGTGGGGCTGGACGTGGAGAGGAATGGTGTGAAGGAGAAATGTGCAACCCAAGAACCATTTCCTACAAAACCATAAATATTTTTCTTTTAATCTGCCTTTGAAAATAAGGCTTCTAGTCATAATTCTTGCTCCTCTGGTGTTAGTTTTCTAGTATTTGGGGCCAGGGCTCGGATCAGGGCCACAGGCGGCTGGGCAACTTGCTGCTGCCGCTGCATCTGAACCCCTCCTCGCCCCCAACCCGGAAGTTGGGGGGGGGGGTGTCAGGAACGGAAGTCCCCAACAACTCCCGGAGCAGAAGAAAAGGCGCAGGGGGAAAAGAGATGGGCTCACTCTCCATCCCATCGGCATGCCAGGCACCTGGCAAATGCCCCTAGCTCCTCTTTCTAAACCTAGCACAAACCTCCTTTCGGTGTCCCCCTACCCAAATCTTAGGTTTTAGCCCTGGGGGGCTCACAGCTCCTGCAGCCCAGAAGCAGCTTTGTCCATGCAAGTGGTCCATTAAAACAATAACATAGATAATAGCTCTTAATTACTTGGCTTCCCTGAGCAGCTATGGCAGTGAAGGGTTTCTTTCTGACTTCTTTAGAGTTTAAAATATAACACATATTATTTGGGGAAAAGGACAGGAAAGGTGATACCCACAGTCTGTTTTCCTAACCTAGCACAACTTTGTGGCTGACAATCCTGTCAGTCCAGACAAAGGAATGTAATTATTAGTAGGTTTTACAGAAACTCAGCATGTGGAAGGTTTATAAATACCATTTTTCAATGGAAAGCACTAATATCAATGGAAGAACAGGAGTGCTGGCTATGAAACCGTATAGAATATCAAGCAATAAATGTCACCAGGTTCATTCAACGAGGGGAAACTGAAATTTTAGAGAAATAAGGTTTTCTGTTTCTGCACAACCACATCACAGGCTCATAAAAGTCAATGAGACGACAATCAGAACTTCAATTGCTGCCCTTTTGTGAGATAGGTTGAAAGATTGGGATCAATATTAAGTGTTAACCTCTAGAATAAAGTGGAGTCTCTCAGTGAACATTTTTTGTCTTCATGGATAAAAGACTTGATCTCCCATGCACACATCAACATACCCTGACAGACTCTACAACCACTGAAGTGTGAAAAAAACCCTGTAGTCGTGAGTGGTCCACAGCAGTCCCACATCAGTGCATGCTCCACAGGCAGTGCTAGTACAAACTAGCATATTAAAAGGCTTGATAGTTGCTGTAAATATCAGCACTAGGTAAATTCGTTGGCATTCAAGGTAGGCAAGTAACAGCTCTGCTCGCTCATACATGCTGTGCCTTTCTTAATTGCACCTGCTAATCAGCCCTTATTGCATCCAGAAATTCCACTTGTTTTCCAGCTGTGTGCAAAGGCTTTTATCACAAAGCTACAGCTGAATGCAACAGCATCACAGCCAGTAAGCATGGTAGAAGGCCTTTGAAATCTAGG
The DNA here is from genome assembly GCA_028565055.1 of Phoeniculus purpureus. Taxonomy (NCBI): domain Eukaryota; kingdom Metazoa; phylum Chordata; class Aves; order Bucerotiformes; family Phoeniculidae; genus Phoeniculus; species Phoeniculus purpureus. Next base: position 7,756 of record JAOXOE010027520.1, on the reverse strand, counting down.
TAAAGATTGAACCAAGAGGTGACTCAGAATTTTTGTCTTGATGCTTTTAAAATAATCCCATAACAAGAGCTGTTAAACTATATATTTCATCAGCACTTCTTTTATTTGGAAGTAATTGATTAATACTATCCCTTTTGTACTACCAGAACATCATTGAGGTGATCAACAAAACAGAATTTCTTTTGAAATAATAACGACACATGCCCATCACATTGACATTTCCTTGAGAATAGAAAGAACTTAGAAAAATGAGTGTTCGGAATGAATCTACAGAAATAGTGCAGGCAGAAGGTAACAGAGGCATGTGTCAGCACATCCTGGATGAACCAAATGTTTGTTCCAGACTACAGTACTACTTATAAGTTAATAGTTAAAGACTGTATTTTATTGTTCACTTCTCTATTCCTTACCTAATCATAGTTTCTTTTCTTACTGTATATTCTTGTTTCCTGAAACTGAGTTCCTCCATGCTCTCCTCATGTTGTTTCTCAAAAAGAACGTGCCCCTTGTTCTAGGTGTAATTGCCGGTCAACTCCTTTCCTTATACCCAGCATGGCACTGTCTATACAGTAATTCCCTATGCATTGTATAAAACAGTAGTAACTAGAACATCCAATCAGACCTAAGCCCGTGTCCTAACAGCATGACAAAAAGCAGACAAAATTATTTCTGTTTCTATGTAGGAAACAGAATGAGAATGAAAATGAAATGTTATGGTTTCATAATCAGAATTCCCTATATTACATGATAAAATGCAAGTACATTCATCATTTATTAATATATATTACAATGAATTGAACGCAGATGAGTTGGAAAAACAGAGCAAAGGTTTATTTGCTTCATCTAAGTGATACATTAAACTAAAGCAGACAAGACAAACAGCCTCACAAAATGCTGACAGTGGGTCTAGATTTAACTACAGCTGCAAATAAAGGCTGTCTCACAGGTTTTTTAATTTTAAAAGGAAGATCAGTTTTGAAATCAATGAAAATTCATCTGACATGAACAGAATTTCAGCTAATGAAAGCCCCCCATCTCTCTCTAAAAGCATTAAAGCTCTGGTAAAAAAAAGGGACATTAAAATGAAATTGTCAACAAAAGTCTCTGAAAGATTAACAAAGATATTTAAATACAGCCAGGTTAAGTAAATTGAAAAATTAAATTCTGGAGTGTGGGGTGTGGTGATGGATGTAACACGAGCCTTTCCAGTATCACTGTCTGAATCCAGATGATTTTTCAAAATTCTGCCCAGTCACTCAGAAAACTATTTCCCAGAAAAACAGATTTAGATGAGGTGCCAGTAATTATGTCCAGAGGCTTAGTTTCTTAGTTTGCTGATGGAAAGAACCTTTGTTAGAGTTAAGAACAAAAGATACATTAACCTGTTAAGTGTAGGAGGAAGAGAGAAAAGATGAGGGAGTTAATAAAAGGAGACGGGAAATGGAATCTATGATCTAATTTGCTAGCTGAGAAGGGGACATTTGGTGCCCACAACACCAACAATAGACTAGCCACCAGTCACAGGACAGTAAGATTAGGTTTGAAGAGAAAACCAAATATGTAACCTGGAAATCACCTTTGGGAGGGCTCCTCCAAAAGCTATTTATAACTCGGCAGATTATGGGTTACTTACTGTAACAGAAGTGCTCGTGAAGTTCAAGGCTATCTCAAATCCTTTACGTGACCAGGCTTGATGTATGGCGATCAGCCAGTAAAGCAGTCCAACGTGTCATTCCTCAGGGGTTACTAGTGCATGTAAGACTTCACTGAGGGAAAAACCCTGTAACTTGGTGGATATCTGCAATATAGAGCAACCAGTTTTACAGATCCTGCTCAAGATTTCAGCACTCAGAAAAGTACTGGTTGATAAGCATCTGATTATCTTCTGTGGATTAGCTCTCAGATATTTGCCTTTCTAGAAGAATGATTCCTAAGTAGCGGTCACTACTTAGTCACATTTTCCAAATGGCTCTAGCCCTGTTGGTCTCTTCCAATGAAGCAGAGCTTCACACTGTGAATAAGGGAAAACTGCAATGCAAATTTAAGTCTGATTTCTGTGCATTTAGTATTCCAAAGCATTTCACTGATCTAATTTAAGGGAAGCCCCAAGACAGCAATAATCTGTGCTCCGTGCAAAGTTCCCCAAGTGACAGATGAAGACCAAGCAACAGTGCAGAAGAATTAGAAACAGAATCTCACTTTTCCCCTCACATACTCTATTTTATAGCAGTGTCACAGCTATAAAATAATTCAGCTCCTGTGCTGAATTATTCAGAAATAAACAATTATGCTTTTTTTAGTGTGTTTTGTTGTGCATTTTTTTCATTATAGAAAAGAAACTGGACACCAGACACTTGTCATCTAATGAACACTTCCCTGAACAATATCCTGGGAGAAATATTCACTAATAATACAGCAAGACCAGTTTAAAATTGTGAAGGATCTATGCAACAAAGGCTGTGAGAACTGCAGCATGTTTATTTACTGAACTGCTATGGGAACTTCAGCAATCTCCAGCCCAGGGTTCAGAGGTCTCCCATCTTGCATTCTCAGCTGAGGTGTAACTAGTTCTAGGGTGGGGGATTTTAAATGATCCACCAGAAAAACAAATACAACCTGGAAAAAGTGGGTTGGGCTCATTCAATGCAAAATACATACAAGGAGTTTGTTCCTCTTCTCTCAGGGAAAATGAAGTGTCATCTAATGGTGTCATTCCAAGGGCCCTATTTCCCTATCAAGCAACTGACAAAATATTTGAGGAAAGGTTGTCCTCAGACACACTTGCACTGCTTAGAACTCTTCAGTATCACAAGTGTGTCAAACATTGGATGATGTAAAATCCAGCCCTAGACTGCATATGTCATTAGCTCTTCACAAGACATTGTTTTAAGCTGGCCTATATTCTTGAATTTTCACAGTCCAGAACTTCACTTGGATTACCATACAGGAAAAAACTTCCAAAAATCTAAGGAGTGCATTTCCAAAGCCAGGGAAGAGCTGTAAAATGCAGCAAATGGGCAACCATTAATGCTGTTTGTTGAATAATACAGCAGTCTCATCTTCCCCAGCATACCACCAGAGAGACAGAAGAGAGCAGTGAGATCCACAGAGGATAAATTATCCATGACTGATTTTTGACCCTGACTATCTAAAAACAGCTATCCTATGAAGCAACAACAAAAAAAGTAAAACAAACTTGGGCAGTGCATTCTGGTGTCTAAGTCCTGTCCGTGATACACTTAGACAAGCTGGCAAAAACAAATAGCAAACAGCTGATGAAGAACTAACCTCCTCCTTACAGAAGTTGGATATGGAATGCAGAGTTCAGTCGTTCTCTGGCATACGTGTTACCTTAAATGTTGGCACATCCTTAATGCCTGAATACATCATTAGCTGGATGCAGTTAAAGCAATATCATATGCAGTCTACTTCTGTGGCTCTTCTACTAACCACAAACTGTGTGTGTGTTACTGACCAGCAGTGACCAAACTAAGAGCTGCTTCTCTTTGAGACAGTGGAGTCAATCTGTCTTCACCTGTTCACACGACATCACGTGGCTGCAAAAACAAAAATTTCAAATAGCACCGACAGTGAACTACAACATTCCAATGACAACTCTGGCAAGGTCTTGCTCCTAGGGTGTCTGGTAAAGTGCTATCTAAATATTTCAATGCTTTTCGCAGGTTGTAGATACGCAGTAGTGCATAGACAGCTTCTCTAGGAGAATACCAGGTTTTGAGGCATTGCAGCTTGTTGAATGAGATCATTGCATAGGGACTGTGGACTAGTCTGTCAAGGTGGTGTGTAATGAGGATTTGCACAACTGCAAGCGACAATGTACCCTATGGAGCAGTGCCCTCTAGTTCGATTTCATGTCAAATGCTGTTGGCATTCAACACTTGCAACTGTTCACATTGCTAAGACACAGATCCATTAGATAATAATTTATTAGATACTTACTGGCACATAATACTTGTGCTTGATGAATTTTCTGATCAGCAGTTCAATTCAATTCCATGTTTTAGAGCAACAAATATTTAAGGATTTTAGTAAAGCCTTATCAGCTTTGCCTGGATATACAGAGACACAGATTTAAAAACCTGATGATTGAAACACATAACCAGAAATTAAGGGAACACAGCCAGGATCTCTTTTTACATGGATGGCTTTATATTATGTTTATGCAGTCTCTTAGGGGTTGTAATACCACTAATCCTAGCATCAATGCTAGGAAAAAATGTTGCAAACTGAAAGAGTTGGGGAAAACACGTGAAGCACTTCAAGTAAATTCTGGCAAATAATATTCACAGAATATTTTATTCAGATCTATGATACATTTAAGTCTTGAGAGGGATGAACACCTCAAACACAAGAAAAGCCTGGGCAGAGTATGGATGGAGAGCAGTCCTGAGGAAAAGGGGAGAGGAGGAGAGAGGAAGGGAGAGGAAGGGAGAGAAGGGCAAAGGAAAGAAAGGAACCTTGAATTGAGTCCTACAAGGAAGGGATCCTGCAAGAAAGATGCAAAGCTTGAACTGGTAGGATGAGGATTAATGACTTCAAACTGCAAGAAGGCAGATTTCCATTAGAATTGTCCAAAAGTTCCTCATTTTGAACATGTTGCCCAGGGCAGTTGTGGATACTCCTTAACTGAATGTTAATCAAGATCATCTTGGATAACAACTTGAGCAACCTGGTCTAGCATAAGGTGTCCCTCCCTATGGCAGGGTGGTTGAAATTAGATGATCATTGAAAGTACCTTCCTACTCAAAGCATCTTATGGTTTTTATGATCACAATGAATATTCTCCCAAAGGCACTATACTTCCATATACAATGATATCCCATTATTGGGGGAATTTGTTTCTCTGACTGATTTCCTGTGCATGTCAAGGTCTTGAGGGCACCAGCAGGTCTTACAGCCCAGCCCAGTGTCTCCCTGGACCTTTCCTATTCCTGACCATAGCCTAAGATTCCATTGCACCCAGCCCAGAGCGACCAGTCCATACTCCTGTAGAGACCAATGAAGTCTCCCCTAAGCCTCCTCTTCTTCAAACTAAACAGCCCCAACTCACTCAATCTCTCCTCATAAGATTGATTCTCCAGACCCTTCACCAGCTTTGTTGCCCTCCTCTGCACTTTGATGTCTCCCTTGTACTGAGGGGCCCAAAACTAGACACAGTACTCAAGGTGCAGCCTCACCGGTGCTGAGTACAGGGGGACAATCACCTCCCTACACCTGCTGGACACACAGTTTCTAATACAGGCCAGGATGCCACTGGCCTTCTTGGCCACCTGGGCACACTGCTGGCTCATATTCAGCTGCCTGTCAATTAGAATCCTCAGATCCTTTTCTGCTAGACTGCTTTCTAGCCACATTTCCCCAAGCCTATAGTGTTGCAGGGGATTGTTGTGACCAAACATAATTCGCATTTTGGATAAGGGATTTTTGTGCGGATGATATTAAATTAAATAGCACACAATGAAAAAAACTACATGTGAATTTTGTTTTCACAATCATGTAAGAACCATAGCATTCATTAGCTCCAGCTTACAAACACAATACCAAAGAGATACCAGAAATACTGATTAAATAATGAATGGTAAAATATCACAGCCCCAAAATAAATCTGATATGATACATAATATAATTATATGGCACAGCATTTTTCCTACCTACCTCTAATATTATCTCTAATGCATGAGAATTTACTCCATGTTTTCCAGCTCAGTGGCACATTTTTATCTGATGGGTAATTCATTTTAAGCACTTCAGGTTTGCTCAGTGTTATCTATCCATTTACCACCCTTCAGATATAAAGCAGTTCTATAAAGATCAGGGAAAAGCAGCATTAAAATGGTAAAAGCTGGCATTCAGGGCAGCACACCACTTGTGCTTTTGTAAAATAATAGCATATTTGACTAACTCAGACACAATACAGTTAGGTGATAACTAAATAATCACTTGAAAAACATATGCCTTATCTGAGGAGAGAATGCCTCTATGGACAGCTGCTTAAAGCAGATTGGTAGAGTGTTTTTTAGGTAATAAGTGAAGCAGTCTGCACAGCCTTGGTTAAGCACAACAGGACACCTTTGATCTGACTTACATCAGCTTGGAAATGGTATTGCTCAATGAGGACAGAGATCACAAAAGATCTTAATGCAATATTTGCCATAGATTCAATGAGTGACACTAATGGCCATGCATGCTTGTCATATGAGCAGTTATTAACTAATTACGTTATACAGGTGCAAGATTAAAGACTGATAAAAATACATTACTGATTAGGAAACAATAAATCTGAAGTTACAATCATTTCTTTGTGGTCGCTGAACTATAGTTACTAAAGAACGGGCTGCATAGTGTGCTCCAGCAGACTTCCACATATTCCTCACCACAGATCCTAAAGGAATCTGAATGATGAATCTGAAGTTAATTACTATGTTTGGGCAAAGTAGGGTACACACTTTCTGGCGCAATTGGAAGTAGCCACCTGTGAGCTGTAAGAAGAAAGACTGAACATACTGGGTTGGGTAGTCAAGTCCAATACTTAGTCTTGAACAAGAACCTAGGCAGATGCGTAGAAGTGAGTATAAAATTAGTGTCAGCAGTTAATGACACTTTTTAAAAGTGTTCACTCAAACTCCAAAAGGTTGTAGCTCAGGGCCCCTTGATCAAATACATTTAACTGTTCTCAAAGAATTTTTTTCCTCTGTGAAAAAAAGGTCTGCTCAGTTCACCAATAAGGTGTACAAGGAACCTCAGCATTATCGTGTTTGAGTTTTATTCCTACAAACTTAATTTGAAGACTTAGCTTTTGTACAAGATGTTAGCAAGCAGTAGTCTTGCATCATCTCCAGGTTACTTTAAGTCACTTGTGTTGTACACCCTAACACCACTATGTTGCAGGCACTATGTTGGTTTAATGAGTATTTCCTGGAGGGTCAGCAATCTCATATTGCTCATTGACCTTGTCATATTTGCCATTCTATTTTTGCTGCTTCTACTAGACTGGGTTTTTAAGTGGTGAGGGTGAAGCAGTCACTTGTAAAACTTCTACAGATTCTTCTCATCTAGCTTCTTTCTTGTCTAGCTCTGAAAAGGACTTGTTTTTACTCTTTAGGACCCTCTGGTAAGGGAACTTCACAGAATCACAGAACATTAGGGGTTGAAAGGGACCTCGAAAGACATCTCCAGAATAGGAGAGTTCACAACTCTCCTGGGCAGCCTGTTCCAGTGCTCCATCACCCTCACTGTGGTTTCTTCTGATATTTATAGGGAAGTTCCTATGTTCCAGCTCACACCCATTGGCCCTCATCCTATCACCAGATGACACTGAAAAGAGCCTGGCTCCATCCTCCTGACACCCACTGTTCACATATTTATAGACATTAATTATGTCACCCCTCAATCTCCTCCAAACTAAAGAGACCCAGCTTCCTCAGCCTTTCCTAATAAGGGAGGTGTTCCACTTCCTTCATCATCCTCTTTGCTCCATGCTGAACACCCTCCAGCAGCTCCGTGTCCTTTGAACTCAGGGGCCCACAACTGGACACAATGCTCCAGATACGGTCTTACCAATGCAGAGTAGAGGAGTAGAGGAACGTCTCACGATACCCTTGTTCTGGTGCTGGCTGCCTGAGAGAAGAGAGCAACCTCCTCCTGGCCACAACCACCCATCAGGTAGTTGTAGACAGCAATAAGGTCTCCCCTGAGCCTCCTCTTCTCCAGGCTAAACAATCCCAGCTCCCTCAGC
>JAOXOE010027519.1:0-18225 GCA_028565055.1 Phoeniculus purpureus | reverse complement strand
GTGACAGAGCACTGGAACAGGCTGCCCAGAGGAGTTGTGGAGTCTCCTTCTCTGGAGACGTTTAAAACCTGCCTGGACGTGTTCCTGTGTGACTTGATCTAGGTGGTCCTGCTGTGTCATGAGGATTGGACTAGATGATCTTTCGAGGTCCCTTCCAATCCCTAATGATTCTATGATTCTATGATTCTATGATAATATATATCAGATATTAAAAATATCTATATATTTTTCTAATATCTATCCTCTGCTGCCTTTAAAGACCACTGCTACTGGTGAAAGATCACAGCTTTGGTGATGTGCAGAGAGCACTTTATCATGCTTACAGCCAATGAAGCCTTCTGCCTCTGAGTTGAAGCTTTGCCTTCCCCCCTTTCAGAGGCAGCTGGGTTTTATTCCAGTGCCTTAAGAAGGGAGATTTAAGATAGGTCACTAAAGGTGTAGGATTCCCAGGTTGCCTTTTTCAGCTCTGCATCACCTCACTGGGTTCCTGGGTGTCCTTGAAGCTGTGCCAAGAGCTGGGCTGGTTCCCTCTGCTGTGCTTGTGATCCACTGGGACAACAAAGCCCTCACTCTACCTAGGGCAGGTTTCACCAGAAATGGAGCGAGCGTAGTGAAAATGAATGAATGTGAACCTTTTCACACTGTGCAGTGAAAACAAACATCATTCATTTATTTCAGAGAGGGTGGGAGGATCCAGTTCACAGATTAACACCATCGAAGTTAGCAACTCAGACGGCCAAATTCAGAAGCGTGGAACCAAGTGCAGAGAAGGTGCCTGCGGGCAGCACCCTGCTGCCTGCACTGCTGGGGACGTGCAGAGCAGCAGAAGCCACAAGCAGGAGGAAGGGAAAGGCCACAGCCACCGTCCTCCTCCTCACCACGCTGCTACCAGATGCACATGAGGAACACTCTGGTGCACCAGGAGCTGTAGGGTGCTCTGATTCACTTCCCCTGCTGAAACTGTGTTTTCGAGTAGACAGAGCAACCTTAGTGTAAAGGGTCAGAGCAGCTGCTGAGCCTCAGATGAGAAACAGGAACAGATGTGCCTCTGTGCAGAGTTAGGTGGTGTGATCAGGAGAGGAGCGAAAGTCTAGACGGTAGCAAGGGGCTGCCACAAGCCCCTGGCGTTCAGATCCTTGCTCCAGGCTAAGGAAGGCTGGCACAGCCCCTTCCCTCACTCCGAGCTCCTTTGAATGGAAATCCTAAACTTGACTGCATTTTCACACTGAGAGTAAATGAAGAACAATTCAGTGATTTGGACATATCTCGGGAACAAGAAATTTTTAATCACTTCCTCCTTTGTTTGACACAAATAGAGCATCTCTGCAGATCGCTGCCTTTGTGTGAACTCAAGCTAGCAGCAGTAAAGCTGAGCAGCCATCTCTCGCTTCCTCCAGCTGTAGAAAGGAACTGTTTGCATCAAGCCTGTGCTGTGGGGAACAGTCACTTCCTTACCATGTTTGGCCAGAGAAAGAGATTGCACTAACCCCGGAAGCGCTCACCATTGTGGAGTTGGGGAAAATATTTTAAACATCTTTTTTGTCTTCCTGCTATTTTTCTTTTATTTTTTTTCCTTTTTGGTAAGGGAAGAAGCATGTACTTCTACGTTGTATTGTTGAAAAACAAAAGGCTGAGCCTTCTCAGACTGGTCTCAGTTTTATTTCACGAAGTAGGATGCTGCAGTTAAGCTGAAACAGGCTGAAATGAAGTGAGAGCTTCAGCAAACGCTCTCAGGGAACTTACTGAGCACAGAGGTGCAAGAACCAAAGCACCTCATGCACCCCTTGACGAGGTGATCCTGCTCTGGCAGGGGGGCTGGACTAGATGATCTTGCGAGGTCCCTTCCAATCCCTAATGTTCTGTGATCTGTGATCCCTCCCTACAATTGTTAAAAAATCAACTAGGCTATGGAACAAACTAAGCACTGAGCACGAAAGCAGTAAATACTGAGTGAAGGGCTGCTTAACAAAAACCCCTGTGGTTTTAACATCCTTTACATGAAAATGAAATGGAAACGCAGTTATTTTCCATTTTCAAGTGTAGCTCTGCTGGGATGTGTAATGTTCAGCTGGACGTCATCTTCACAGGCTACCAAAGCTGTTACATGTGGGGCTGTTTTTTTCTGTCTCATTAAAGGTCAGTGTCTCAAAGAATTCAAATCAATCCCACTCCTTGGGAGCAGAGTGCCTGTTAGTGTCTCTCTTGGTGTAAGCAGTGCACATAGATGTGCTCAAACACACCGGAGCCCAAGTCCTGTTGCTTGTTGTCAAGTGTCACATGGGAAGTTGGACTGAGACCCACCCCCCGCCCCAAGTCCCTCTTTGGGCTTCCTGCTGTGAAAGGGCTGCATGATGACTTCATGAGCGTGATCAGGCTTAAACCCCAGTGCTCCCAGGTTTGCTGGCTTGACAAATAATGGTGTAAGCCGGAGCAGGTCTCAGGCTAAACCATGGTGATCTAAGAAAGGCCAAAGGGTGCCAAAAGGAGCTGCTAGGACACATCCCATTTGTCCCAGCTGGATGCCCATATGCCTCCTGTGCCCCACACTCCTTCTGCCCCACAAGCAATGCCTCCAGCGAACACCAGCTCAACTGCACGTGCAGGAAATAGGGTTTGCTCACGACACACCTTCTCCTAGCAGAAAGACAAGAATGACCAATAGCAATGTGCAGATGGGAGTGCCCAGCTTGAGACACACTGGGCTGTGTGGTGCATCCCTTTGCACAAGCCTACAACTGCAGCAGGAAATCTGCAGCAAGAGGAAATCCATCCCGTTCCCAAGGACAGCCCCACATGTGTTGGGGTACTTTGGTTTTTCCTCCCACAGGATCGAGGCTTGGGAATGTTTGCCGGCTGCATTGCTCGTTTCAGAACCCCTGACTAAATAAATCCTCATCTATAGGACTGGTTGCACTCTCACCCTCCGCTCCCTCCCACGCGCTGCAGCAGCGCTAGTGACAGCAGCCCCAGGGAGCAAGAGGCCTGGAGAACCCTTGCTGGAGAACTCCTCTGCTCACAGGGGGTCTCTATGAAAAGCTGTCCCCTGCCACCACCAAAGCACAGGGGGGTCAGAAAAAATTCCCCTCTCTGGGAAAGCAGCCGATCCAGCTTCTACCAGGGAAACATTTCAAAGGCAATTATCAGGAAGAACGAGCGATGCTTTATTAAAAGTAATAACAGTGACGGCAGCAGCAGGAGCAACAAGGGATTGCAGTCATCATTCTCTGCACTGAAAAGCTTTTAGCAGTGTCTGCCTTTGCTTTTACATGAGTGGCTTCTGGGAAATTAATTTCACTCCATTCCCTGGGATTCAAACCTATGTGCCAGGTTTAGGAGGATCAGAGCTCCGTGGCTGCAATTGATTCATGGGGCAATGCTGGTAGCTCCCCACCTCTGCAGATGCTCATGGCCCTCCTCAGAGGCCATGTGTAGATGTACAGAGCCTCAGAGTCCTGCCCAAGCTGTATCTAGAGAGCAAACTCCTCTGGGAAGGAGGTGTGACTGTAAGGATTGTCATCTCCAAGTCCCTGCAATGAGATGAGCAGAGGAAAGGTCTGATCCTATGGAAGGGCAGCAATTTCCAGGAAAACCTTTTTCCTGAGGAATGTCCAAAGTTCTAAGTACCAGTCTTCAGAGAAGGGATATTCCTGTACCCAAGCTAATCGTTTCCAGTCACTTTGGAGCTGGATCTTTCCTCCACCTTCCAGCTGGCTGCTATGCTGCTCTCAAACCTCAAACATCTTCACTGGATGAAAATAAAGATTTCCAGACCCATCTGCCTGCCAACCTCTGTGGCACCCCCATGCCAGGGAGAAACATACTGCTGATGCAAGGGACCAGACAAGCTGACTGCTGTCAGTATTTACACTCTGCATCTCATCTGAGATCGCATAGCACCTCACCTCTTTCACCCTGAGGCTCAGTCTGGTCTTTAGCCTTATCCAGTGCAGTCCCTGTTTCTTCAATTCAAGCCTGGTTTCCTGGTTTTCCTCTTCCTGTTTTTGCAAGCATTTTCTTCTTGCTTCCTGTCACACTTCGGAGCTCCCTGTGCTTGAGAGCAAACCCCTTGATAAACACAGCTGGTGGTTACTACCTTGAGCACAAAGCAGCTGAGGTTAACCTTCAGCCTTTGTTTGTGTGCCATAAGCACCTAAAAGATGAGCAGAAAAATTTTCACGGACAAAAGGTTACAAGCAAAGGCTTTAGCCAGTCCCACCATCAGCTAAGGGGTGTCTGAAAGCCTAGTCCTGACCACCACACACCTATGGAGGTTTTTCAGCAGATTTAAAGTGTAAGGAGATCCGGAAGTATGAGGTACAGCTATGTGTTGTTTGTGTTGGCTTCTGCCTTCATTTTATCATATCAAATATTAGTTTATTGCCTGGTGGATTGATGGTAGCTCTGCATGGCAGGTGGTGGCTTGGTGGCAACGCCCTGCCCAGGGACAATGCTGCTGCGGCTTTCCCACCTCCAAAGCCTGAAGCCATGCACATGGGTTCAGAGACGAAAATTATGTGGGGGAACTGTGTGAGAGAAAACAGTGTCAGGTGGAAGCTGTGACATCCGCTGCACACCTACCCCATAGCCTCCGAGTCATCTTGAACGTGGTGCTGGTGGACCCTGCAATACTCGCACAGCTGTTTGCCTGTCTAGACACCACCACCCTCAAGGCGTGGCCATGGCCCAAAGCCACCTTCCTCTCCACTTGCAATGAGGTGAAACAGAAATGCTTCCAGAGAACCACAGATTGACTCACGTCAATAAATACAGCCAACGGGGCAGGTTTCTTCCTTATCTGCTTGTCTCCTGACCAGCAGAAGAGATCTTGAGCCAGTTGGCAAGAATTGGTGGCTGGGTTTGAGGCGTTGCTCGCTGAGGTGCCTGATGGGACTGGCAGAAACCACTACAAAGTCCCCTAAATTACCCATGACTCATCCTTCTATGACATCAGGACCCTTTCTTTTTCATTGTTATTTTATAGAGTCTGGTGCTGTGTTGGCGATTGTGTTTTACTGCACCTCGACCTCAAGGGTTTGTAATTGTTTGTCATCGTCTCAAGGTGCAATAAAATGACGTGTGCCAGCCTGGCAGCACACAGTTTTGGTTTCTGGTATTTCCTGCACAGCAGAGAGTCTTAAATTAAAAACAAATCATAACTGACTCCACAAGCTCATAACATATTAGGGCAAGAATCTCTCTGGATGGAATACAAGTCAAGGACATCGGCTGATATGGGTACAGGCTTGGGTTAGCAGCCTTAGGCAAGAGGGGTGCCGTTTGCCCCTCTAGGGTTTGAGGTCTTTGGTGGATCTCTGTTTCAAACACTGGCGTCAGAAGGATGCCCCTGCCACTGGCAGTGAATCAGTGGTGATCATTGGACTGTGCAGATGAAAAATGATACTGTTGTATAGGGTAAAAGTGTTGAAGTGCAAGTGACACATTCGTTCACTTTAATGAGTGTGAGCTGGAACACAGGAAGTTCCACATAAATATGACAGGGAACTGCTTCACAGTGAGGGCAACAGAGCACTGAAACAGGCTGCCCGGGGGTGCTGCAGACTCTCCTTCTCTGGAGATGTTTAAAACCCACCTGGACATGTACCTGTGTGTCTTCATCTAGGTGATCCTGCTGTGGCAGGGGGATTGGACTGGATGATCTTTCGAGGTCATTTCCAATCCCTAATGTTCTGTGATACTGTGAGTATTTTCACAGGCTTTTAAATACTGCAAGTCGAAGAAACTGCCCAGATGTCTTTGAGACTGGTGTACCTGCAGGCACTGCAAAAGAGTACAGTCACACATAACAACACATGAACACAACTGATCGTAACTGGGTATTGCCTTCCTGTGTAAACAGAGCTAGAGGAGTCACCACATTGTCAATGTTCAACTCACTTCTTGAAGAAAAGGAATGACTGCAAGCCATAGCCAAAGAACATGTTACAAGAAGTGCTGCCATGCTGATCTGGAATGATAGCTCTAGTAACACACCTGGTGAACAAGCAGAGAAACAGTTCACACTGTGATGATCTTATGATGTAAATCGTATGTGGCTTCTGCTGCCCAGTTCTCATGCTATGCCCTATCATGCAGCTGCTAGATTCTTGCCTTCATGCTGTGAGCTAAATTATGATGGAATCACAGTATAATTTAGTTTGCAAAAGAGCTCTGCAGGTCATATGCTCCAATAGCCCACTCAAATATAGGGCAAATCTTGCAGCTGGATCAGGATGCTCAGGGCTCTTGGAGCTTTGAAGATCTCTAGCAGTGAAGGTTCCCTAACCTCTGTTTCCATTGTTTGTCTATCCTAATTGGCATAAGCTTTTTTCTAATATCTAACCAATTGCAATTTATGGATGGGAAGAGTGGCTCTATCTTCTCTATAACATCCCATTAAGGCTAGGTTTGTTCCAGGCTGAGCAAACCCAAATGCTCTCTCAGCCCTTCCTCCTATATCACATGCTGCCATCCCTAGTTGTTTTCCACTGGACTTGCTCTGGGGTATCAATGACCTTATTGTACTCAAGAGCCCCCAAAAACTTTTTCCCAGCTGCAGTTTCCAACCCTCCATTGTTTTCAAACTTGCAAGATCAGGAATAATCAATATATTTATTTAAAGGAAATAGAAGTCATATAAGGGCACAATCCCTGGGCTGTCTCTGTGTTAGACAGATGGCTGGGATCCCACCTGTGTCTCTGGAGGCAGATGAAGCCCAGTTCTTAATGCGGAGCTGCTCAGCTGCGTCCGTGTCAAATGCTGAGCATATGTCATGACTGCTGGTGTCAAGGGGTAGAGGGGAAAATAGAGCTTTACAATCCTGCCCAAGTGTCCTGGAAATCAACACCAGAGCCTCCTGTAGTGTTTCCTATTTGCTGTAGATCTTAAAAAGACAGAGAAATTTTCTGTGGTCATCTCTCAGATAGATAAGTTCCAGCAAAGGAGAAAATTCACCACAATATGTAGCATTTCCTAGTGGCTTATTCTATAGTAAAATCACCTTCAGAAGAAAAAGAGAAGTAGCACTGGCCACTTGCAAGACAGCAAAGTTCACAAGGAGGTAAGGATGTAAGCAGTAGCCCACGTGAGTGTGAGCACAGGAGGATGGGAGGGATGGCAGCAGTTCTATGCTTTCCTCAAACGACAGAAAAACTCAGACCAGTCCCTGTCTTTCAGAAGGAAATTCTTTTCTCTTATGGCTGTATGGAGAGCCTCAGCATTGCTCTCATGCACTGCTCTGCCTAAGAATTAGACCCAAGACTTCAGCTAAATTAGGTCCTGGGATCTTACCCTTAGCTTTTCCAGTACTGCTTCTCAAGATGCATCCCAGGGTCCTATTTCTAACAAGGCTGCATAGCCAACACATATTAATGCACAGGGACAATGAACAATCGACATCATATCAATATTGACAAGCTTCATACCAGCTTACTCCTTGAATAACAAGGAGTAATAACAATACCAAGAAGAGCAAACAATAGATTTAATAACATCATCATTGCCTTTATTCCAGACAGACTTATTAGTGACAGAACCATAGGGTAGGGCTTCAAGCTTCAATGGAGGAGTTTTAGATTAGACATCAGGAAAAACTTCTTCATGGAAAGAATGGTCAGGCACTGGAATGGGTTTCCCAGAGTTGTGGTTGAGTCCCCATCCCTGGATGTGTTTAAAAGTCATTTAGATATAGTGTTGAGAGACCTGGTTTAGGGGTGAACTTGTAGAGTAGGATTGATGATTGGACTTGATCCCAAGATCCCAAGGTCTTTTCCAACCTGAATGATTCAATGATTCTATGAAATACGTGGGCAACGCTGTCTATGAAATACACCTAGGTGTCTGGACCAAAGCGCTAAAAAACCCCTGTGTTTGGAGAGTCCAGCTGACATCTCATGTGGTTATCTTTGACAAAGAAGCTTTTCAGTGCTTATTGATATTTAGGGTCCTTTACTGTACCCTAATCCTGTCCTTTACTGTATCTCAAACACAGTCAAACTTTCTGACAACCAGAAACTTTTCAGTTGAGTGACAAAAACACTTAAAAATAAAAAGCAATAGGCTTAAACACACTGCTGCATACTGCTGCCACAAGTAATAGCCTGTGCAATTGTTCTGTCAGTGATGCCCCAGTGGTGGACCAAAAATGACTGTACCATTGCTAGGCGTGACTCGAGAAAAAAGAACTACTTGTGTAGCTGGAGAGAAGCAAAGGGCATCACATCCATCTGCTTGCCTTATGGCAGCCTCAGCTTGCTGTTTACCATGAGTGGTGTAGTTTTGAATTCTACCTTCTGTAACTCGCACCTCTCGTCTTGCCCCTTGGCAGGGAGCCAGCGGCCCCGAGTCAGCTCTGAGTCAGGAGGCCAGTGCTCCTCACTCAAGCAGCCACACATTTCATGTCAGTGAGTCTTGCTGAGTACATAGGAGTACGAGTCGAGGAGAATCCACTTCTCAGAGGGTACAAATTACAAGCTTGGCAGGCCAGAGAAGGTGCAAAGAACACCCAACTGTGCTACACGTTTTCCAGAAGGCTGCCGCCTCTCTTTTCCTGCGGTGCAGAGACCCACGTCAGGGGAAGTGTGGGGAATGGCAAATCCAAGAAGGAACAGGCTAAAGGTGAGGGTACAAATAGCTGCTGAAACTGGAATTAGCGGCTTGGTGGGAGGTTCAGAATAAATCTCATACTTAACCTCTCTTTCAGCTGTTTCTAAGAAGCATGTTAGATCTAATGATGAACCCAGCAGGCAGCACACGGGAACGGTATGGGCAAAAGTAGTAGCAACTCCCTGTGCTCTATCACTTAATTAAAAGTACTCTTATGTAAGTGCACTCATTATTTATCAAAGACTAGAGTCCCTAGATTTTCAGCGTGACAATAGCCGAAATGACAGAGCATTTGTTGACTGTTCAGCACCTTCAGAGAACAAAATAAGGAGGGAAGTGGAAACTCTCATTCAGCAAGCTGGAGAGCTGCAGCAGCACTGTAGGCACATCGGCTTCACAGGGTTTCCAGCCTTGGTTATTGTTAGAGGTCCTCTACTTGTTCCTCTGCTACCCTCCTGCACCACTTTATTGAGCTGGCACAAGACTTCATGCAGCTGCCTGGAGAAATGGAGCAGGGAAATGATCTTACAAGAAAAGAAAGTGGCTCTGAGTGGCAATTTTTTCATCTCAGTTGGAGTCACTATGTGCCCGTGTGTGTCAGTGTGACCTTTAACAACAGCTCTGCCAGCTCAGTAGAAAAGGGCACTAGCGTGGACTTAATTCAGCAGGGGTTGAGAGAGAGAGATAGGAAAGGGAAGGATTACTTGAACTTAGCTTGTTGCTAAAGGTCTAAGTGTGGCGTAAAACCTGCTTGCCAGGCTGCTCCCAGGGACCAGAGCTGCAGATGGTCTTCATCCTTTACACTCTAGTTCCAGCACTAACATGCTGCTGCTCTGCTGGAGCCACCTGACCCTGGGGAGGCTTTTGAAAGAGGTAGGTAATGTTTTAATCCTTTGCACACCTCTAAACCTTTCCAGCAGAGCCACAGGACCGCTTGCAGTGTATTTCAATGCTTGATTTTCAGAAGTACCTTTTCAGCCAGGATTCCTGGTGGAAAATTGTGGGTCCAACATGCCAAGCACAGAAATAAGTTCTTGTTCTGTCAACCTGAAGATCTTGGGCTGCGTTTCCTCTTTTGCTTCATTAAATTTGTGCAAAGACAAACAGTTCCCAGTATGCTAACTTGAAGTGTTATGGAAGGCTAGTGGCTAATGATTCATAAAAATGTGTGATAAGACTGCCTGTGCCTTATCAAGTAAAGGGCAAAATATCCAACATAACCAAATAGAATTTCATTTCTAACTACTTTGGAGACTCATGTCCATAGATTCAGCTCACAAGAACAATACAGATAGAGAAGTTTTGGGTTAAAAATTCATACAAAATGGCACTGCAGGAGCTGCTTTTTGTCAGAATCACAGGATGATCATTGTTGGAAAGGACCTCCTAGATCACTGAGTCCAACCATACCCACAGCAACAAAAAACCTCAATGCCTAATTGATCCACAAACACAGACTGACCCCCTCCATGCCTGCCACTACAGCAGGTCGTGAAGCACCATGGGTACATGTTTCTTAAACACCTTCAGGGATGGTGACTCAACCACCTCTCTGGGAAGGCCATTCCAGTGCCTCACCACTCTTTCTGTAAAGAATTTCTTCCTAATATCCAATCCAAACCTCCTCTACCTCAACTTCAGACCATTTCCCCCGGTTTTGTCATTAGTCACTGTGGAGAAGAGGCCAACACCCACATCTCTGCAACCTCCTTTCAGGTAGTTGTGGAGGGCAATGAGGTCCCCCTCAGCCTCCTCTTCTCCAAACTAAACATGCCCAGCTCCCTCAACCTCTCCTCATACAACTTGTTCTTTGAACCCCTCATGAGCTTGGCAGCTCTCCTCTGGACATGTTCCAGCATCCCAGTGTCTTTTCTATAATGAGGGCCCAGAACTGAACACATACTCAAGGTGAGACCTCACAAGGGCCAAGTACAAGAGCACAGTAACTTCCTTTTGCCTGCTGATCACGCTATTGCTAATACAAGCTAGGATCCTGTTGGCTGCCTTAGCCACCTGAGCACACTGCTGGCTCATATTAAGCCAGCTGTCTATCAGCACCCCCAGGTCCTTTTCTGTGGGAAGCTTTTGAGCCACTCATCCCCAAACGTGCAGTGTTGCCTGGAGCTCTTGTGACCAAAATGCAAGACCTGGCACTTGGTCCTCTGTAGAGCCTTCGTGCCCTCAAGTTTGGTGTTGTCTGCAAACTTAGTGAGGGTGCTCTCCATCCCCAGGTCCAGGTCATCAATAAGACTCCAAACAAGACTGGCTCCAAAACCAATTGCTGTGGGACAGCACTGGTGACTGGCAGCCAGTTAAATTTCAGCCCATTAATCAAAACTCTGTGGGAATGGCTATCCAGTCAGTTTTTAACCCAGTCAAGAGTACATTTGTCTATACCATGATGAGCCAGCTTCTCCAGAAGAATGTTGTGGGAGACTGTCAAAAGCCTTACTAAAATCCAAGTAGATAACATCCACAGCCTTCCCCGTATCAAAAAGGCGAGTCACATGGTCAAAGAAAGAGATCAAGTTGGTTAAGCAAGATCTCTTTTTGATAAACCCATGCTTGCTGGTCCTGATCCCTTGGCTGCCCTGCAATTGCTGTGAGAGCTCACTCAAGATGATCCTCTTCATGATCCTTTCTGGTACCCAAGTCAGGCTGACAGGCTTGTAGTTCCTTGGACAATACATGCAAGTAATACAAGCAAGAACTGACCCAAAGTGCAAACAGCTTTTGGAGACCCACAAGGACACAGTGACAAGTAATGGGAAACAGAGATACAGCCCAAGGCTGGGAATCATAGAATTGTCCAGGCTGGAAAACACCTTCAAGATCAAAATCCAACCATTAAGTTAACTGTATCAAGCCCTTCACTAAACCATGTCCTTAAGCTCTGTCTCTTCATGACTTTTAAACACATCCAGGAACAGCAATTCAACCCCCTCCCTGGGCAGCCTCTTGCAAGGTCTGATGACTCTTTCAGTTAAGATCTTTTTTTTTTTCCCCTAATAACGCCAGAGCACCATCAAGAGCTATGTGCAACACAAGGTGGCCAGAGAGAGAAATCCACCCTTGTTTGGGAGCAATGTGATCTGCAACCAGCATGGCCATCCACTCCCCCTGCTCCCCTTCCACCCATTAGAAGGACTCACCACCGCGGGAATCCAGCCTGCCATCCTGCAGGAGGTCCTGCCACACCTCTCTGCCCAATCCCATGGGATTGAATGCTGTGAGATGGGTGACTGATGTGCCAGCCTGAGGAAAGTAGAGTGTCATCAGGGGTTTTTCAGGGACAGATGCAGGAATCCCACCCAGCCAACAATCTGGGCCCAGAGCTAACCCCAGCCCATCACATACCCATCCTTTACCAGCCACCTGAAATCAGCCCCCCACCTCCACATTCAGCAGGGCCATGTGACTTCCCCACCAGGAGCCACACCACCAGTGCCAGTCCTTCACCTTCTCCCGGGCAGAGATGGCAAAAGTGAAGGGGTTCACATTTGTGCAGTGGTGCAGCAGGACTCCAGCAACCCGCTCTCCGTCCTTCTCAAAAGCGAAGGGCTCATTCCAGTGCCCTCCACTCCTGTCCTCCTTCGTTCCCATGCCATTTTGCAGGCTGAACATGATGGAGACTTCCACTTCCTCATCCTTCCCATTCTCCACCTCCCAGATGAACACTGCTACTGGCAGGCTGGAGTCCTGGCAGAGACAGATATGGTTGGTCCTCTGCAGTTAGCCATCAACATCACTTCTCCCACTGCAGTGGAGACCACACTAAATACAGCAGGAGCAAGAGCACCAGAAACAACTCAGTCTTGGAGCCCTTTGCAAGGCTGGGGAGCAGCAGCAGGAGTAAAGGAATTTGGAAGGCAGGCAATATAACATTCAGATCACAAGCCCTGGGCTATCAAACCCCACACCGGGCAACACACAGATGGAAAGCAGTACTTAAGGCTCACCACCCAGGTACTCAACAGGTCGATGCAGGCTCACATGCTTTGCTGGGGTAAGAGAAAGGTCATGCATGTCAGCAGTAGAGCCTGCCGCCAGGGCTGGGAGTGAGCAGGAGCAGCATGTGGGAGCAGTAAGGCATCCTCTGCTGCTGTCCCAAGCTTTATCTTCCGCATTGTTGCGGAGCTTCCTCCAGCCTGGGAGCACATGCTAGACACATTGGGAAAGCTCAGCTAACAAGCAGCTGTCCCAATGGGGATGGCAGGCAAAAGCCAGCTAAAACATTGTCAGGAAAACTCAGCCAACAAACCAGCCCACAAGTACAGGCTGAGGTTTTCCAAAAATGTCACCACCATATCCTCCAGGCAGCAAGGACAGAGCTCTAGACATGCTGTTCTGGGTTGACAGGAGCTGGAATGGTCAAAGGACAAAACCAAAGGCAGGGAATGAGCAGTACAAAGAGTCAAAGCATAAGTCAGAGGGAAAAGGGGCAGCTGCCAGAGCTATGTGTAAGGGAAAAGGAATAACCCATCCACCACCACCTGCTTCAGGAAGGGCAAAGCCTTCTAGGGTCTCACGGCTATGTAGACACCTGACACTAGGGACAGGATCTTAACAACAGAAAAGACCAATCTAGGAAAGAGCACTGAACAAAGTAGCAAGCCTGCTTGTCTTCATGCAATGCTGAGGTGGGCAAGAAAGACAAGGAACTGAACTCTACTTAAGCATCCCTGGAACCACAAGCAACACTTAGGCATCAGAAATTCAACAGCTCCAAGGCTTTGCTACCAAAGTGGTAAACATCAAGCATTGGAGTCCAGTCTCTGCTGGGCCAATCCTCCGCACTCCCATGCAGGCAGCTCTGTCACATCCCAGCCAACCTGCTCTGTACAAGCCATGCTGCCACAGTGCAGTGTGGCCTGGCACCCACATGGGAGAGGCTGCATCCAACACAAAGCCATAACCTCCTTACCTTATAGTCATGGGGGAGAACAGGAGAGACCTGGCGGCAAGTAAGCACCACATTTTGCCCTGGGAGCTCATAGACCATCCAGGCACGGGGGTATAGGGCATGGTAGAAGGCATAGTGACCACAGTAGCCCCAGTTCCAGCCCTGCAGGGTGCTGGGTCTTTCCACAGACAAGACCTGCTGGTAAACTGTCTGTCCCTTGCAACGCAGGCACACTGTGAACTGGGGAGGAGAGCAGTACATGGAGAGGATGAGATAAGCCCAAAAGCAGATGCCTCAACCATCCATGATTGTACAGTGCTACTCATGCCACACTTACCTGGTTGGCGATGACCGTTTTGTAGTGATATATACCAGGGTTCAGCTGCCAGCGGCAGAACTCTCCCTGCCAGCCACGGGTGATGGTGCCTCCCCCGATCCCGCCCAGTGGGCACCCTGGCAAATATACCAGATATTACAACACTCATTTTTCCCCATTGCAGAATCTGGCCCCATGCAGCCAGAAGCTACTAGCCCAATCCCCTGCTCTAGCAACTTGAAGGCCCCATGTGAATCCCTGCCCACCCAGCACATGGGGAATTGCATCAGCTCAATGCCCAAACTGGAGTCTGACCATAGATCTGCTGCAGAGGAACAGCACACAAGAGGTCAATGAAGGCTGGCTTCTTCTCTATGCGGGTTTTCTTGTACCACCACCTGAAGTATCTGCAAGAGAAAGATATGGAAGACAGAAGCAGGCATCACTCGGTGTGACCAATACATGTTGCAGTTGTCCCTCTTACAGAGATGTACAACAGGAACCTGCGTTCCCCAGCACATGGAGTGGCAGCACCTGCCATTGCCCACCTGCAGCATGTATTGGTCAGCAGTCAGTGCTCAAGGCTGCCTGCAAGAACACATAATCAAAACAGTGCTCCAACATCTGAGTGCACATCTCCCAGCTTGTACAGGGTCAGAGGGCTTTCCCAGATGCCCATGAAGAGATGGGAATACAGAAAGGACTGCCATTGAGATACCTCTTCCATGCCTCGCAGGGCATGTCATGGTAAGGATGATGTGGAAGCAGAGGCATAAGCCCAGAGAAGCCATATACTGCTCAATGGACACAAGCATTGCCCTTCTACCACTGTGTCCCCATTGTCACTGGAACATGCCACACCCCCATAGGCAAATGGCAACGGGCAGCCTTGCCCTGGAGATGTTGAAGCTTGTTGTTGGCAGCTGGCAAGATCTAAAGAGTCACCTCTGCTCGCATGCCAGCTGCATAGCCACGCACTGCCCATCAGTTAGTTTCTCACCCAACAGCCTGGGAACTGAGAGACACTCAAACAGAGGCACACCTGCAGCTGGCTGTGCCAGCACCACTCCAGGCAAGAGGAGCAGGGCTGGGCTCCAAGCCGGTACTTGTAAAGGACTGGCTTTCACTAATGAACAGCCCCAAGTTAAATCTTCTATACAGAGATAATTACCATACGGAAACCAGCTACTAGACCAGAAGAAGCTGCTGAACTTCCCCTACTAAACAGACGAGCAAGACCCAACCAGTGGCTACAGAGCCCTGGGACAGCAGGGGCACAGGAACCCCCACAGTGAGCAGTGACTCTGAGCTAAGTACAGGAACTGATGCTGCACTGCCGAGAGGATAAACCCACCCCAGCTGAGAGCACATAGCCTGTCCTTGCACAGCCCAGGTGATAGTCAATTGGCGAGCACTAATCCACCAGGACATATTTATCCAGAAGCAATGGGGATAGGGGCTGTTCTATGATACCCCCTGCTTCTCCACACTTCTCCCAAATGAAAACAACCCAGGTGTGCCTTTTTGGCTGTGTGGGCACTGGACTTTCAGCTTTATTCACCAACATCCGAAGCCCCCAAACCTCTCCCAAGGTGACATTTTCCGGGCTGCAGCCCCATAGAACCTGACTGAAGCCTGGTCTCCATTCCTGCATACTCACCTCCATGACTGACTCTTTTAAAAGCACTTTGCCTGCAGAGGTCCAGGGCACCATGAGAACCAGCCTGTCCTGTACAACCACCCTGAACCAGGTCCTGCTGCTATCTTCAGGCTACATCTGCTCCAAGTGTTCTTTCCAGCTGAGACAGCCCTGGCTTTATGCTGCCAAGGTGAGGTTTTGGCAGCATTGCTCTCTCTCTCTCCAGGAAACGATTATTTTTTTAATTTATTTTTTTAAACCTAACGTCAGGAAACCAGCCCAGCTGCTTCCCCAGCAGGTTTCTGGTGATGGGAAATAAGGCGACCAGGCAAAGCGGATGTGGCATATCACAGTGAGGCATCCTGGCTCCTTGGAAAGGAGGTGACAGAGGGATTTCAAAAAGCAGAATTTCCAGGAGCATGCAGCAAGAGAAGTTTTGATTTTACAGCCAGCCACTGCCTGAGCCATTTGCCATCTCAATTACAAACTCTTCCCCTGCCAGCTCATCCCCAAATTGTGCTAGCATCAATGTCCAACTGCTAACAGCCCAGCCAGGACTGCAGATTAACCAGGAGAAAGTCTTTGCATTCCACAGCATCAAAAACCCTGCCAAGGCCAGAGGGCATTTCTTTCCCTTCCAACTGGCAGTGAAATCTAAACTTGTTCAGACAACACCTAGCTCTTCCGGATCCATGTTGTGACCCTTCCTAGGGTACAATAGCCACCTCTGCACAAACCTGCCCACACCTTTCCTCCTGTCCCACCAGCACCCACCATGGCCCAAATGGTCTCATGACCTTTACAGATTTGCAGCTGTGGGTGTCCCCACAAAGAGGTTACCCCAGTGAGCACTGATTAGCAAAAATCCCAACCCAGGGCTGTCAACAGCACTAGCCACGCTATTTGCAGCAGGGGTTTGTGTTGCAGGAGAAGACCCTCATCCACGATATGTTTAGCTCAGCATGACACCACATCAAACCAGGATAAGGTGGCTTCTCTGCAGGTCCTAGACTTTCATAGCCAAAGCTGTGTGGCAACTCCAAGGCACTCCCAGCTACCTCAGCATCTGCACCAGGTGACTTTGCACTTTATGCTCCAAGCCACACCAGAGTTTGAGACCATCCCTGGCACAGATGTCCCCAGAAAGAGGTGCTACTCATCACGGGTCATGTGGGAGAAGGCATGCCAACAAGCAAGGTTGCAGAGGTTCAGATCTAGATGACATGCTGTGGGACTGAGCTCAGGCTTCTCTACCAATACTCATGTTTCATCAGCTAGCTGCCTCCACTGGACTCACATGGATGCTCACCAACACCAGGAACACACAGGCTCCTGTACATCCTTGCATCACTGCATTAGCCGCCCTTCTTCAGCCAACAGAGCTGCCTTCGGGTTTTATTTCAGACCCATGCAGGTTTTCCTCACCACCCTGACCCTTCCTCTCCTCCACTTTGTAGACTGGAGTCTCCTAGCAAAGAAGCTTTACTCTGTGCAAGTACTTTCAGATGATAACCTCCTAAACTTGTGCAGGTGAAGCTGCAGAGGTTTGACTTTCAGCTTCTCGGTTTTTAACTTTAAAACCTTCTTCTAAGGAAAAAAGTCACTTTCATTGTGGGGCCTCAGAGGAACAGGGCAGCAGTGGCCTCCCCAGGCTAGCACAGAGGCAATCACATCTCTTCCCCATCTACCCCATCGGAACTTCACACTTTCCAATGCACTCAGCTCATTCCCAACCTGCCATAGCAGCTTTTCCAGCAGACTTTCATCTACCATGCCTGACAGCCAGGCTCATGCCAGAATGTCTCGGGTCAGACCAGCACCCTGAAATACTCCTCTATCAGCCTGTTCATCAGGCCCTGCTAGAACCAGCTTTGCAAGGAGCAACCTCCAAGGGCATCGAGCAGAGGGGAAAAAAAAAGCTCATGAAATAAGGCATCAGGAGATCAAAGGTGAACCAAGGAAATAAATCCTGCTGTCATCAGGATCAACGTTCAGCCTGATGGGTACACAGACACTACCTGCGCCCTGTTCTAAAGGTTAAAGTAACACCGTCCTCTCCCCACGCGTGTTTTCCCTAGTTACTTCCAGCTCGAAGCCCACAGTTCCCATAACTGCCCTTGACAAGGGGGTTATGACTGGACGATGTTTAAAGTCCCTTCAAACCTAAACGATCCTGCGATTCTAGAATCCTTCCCATCACCCTTGTGTTTAATCCCCCTCTGCCCGGAGGTGCCTTACGCAGGGGTTTGCGCCTGACTGGGGTCACGGAAGACGCGGCGGCGAGGGGGGACAGCAGCGTGCCTCGGGCAGATCGGGAGATGGTCCTACGCCCCGCCCCATCCCCGCCAAAGCGACTGTCCCCGTTTGTGCTAGGTTTCGCGGAGCTGTCCCTCTAACCCAGCAGCTGCGGCGGCTGCTGCAGCCCGAGGCCTTCCGTGATCCGCCACGCTCTGGACCCCGCCGGAGCGTCCCCGCGGCTATCCGCCCACCCCCCCGCAGGAGTCCGTGCTCCCCGCCCACACTCATTTCCCGGTGCCCTCGTTACCGCAAGACGAGCCCGATGTGCCGCAGAACGTCGCGGAGCGGCACGTCGACAGCGCCGTAGGGCTGCCGCAGCTCCTCGAAGCGGTGCGCCAGGCAGATCCGCCAGCCGGCGGACGGCAGGCCGCGGCCCCGCGCCGACCCCTCGTACTGCCGCAACAGCGGATCCGCCTCTGCCGCAGCCCTCGCCGCCATCGGGCTCCACGTCCCCCCGCGCTCCCTCT
>JAOXOE010027518.1:0-18227 GCA_028565055.1 Phoeniculus purpureus | reverse complement strand
CACCCCATCCAGCCTAACCTTGAACAGCTCCAGGGACGGTGACTCAACCACCTCTGTGGGCAGCCCATTCCAAAACCGGATCACTCTTTCAGTGAAAAAACTTTTCCTAATGTCAAGTCTAAACCTCCCCTGATGGCGCTTAAGACTATGACCTCTTGTAAATGTGACCTCTTGTAAACAATGTGAAACATTCACAGTGATTACTCTTTTTATAATCTTTTTGACTGAGAAGCTAGACTTGAAATGTCCTGGAAGTGACTGGGTGGTTTAAATGACAATTTTGAAAATTGTTTTGCTATTTGGATTGCTAAATAATATAGAATATCAGCTGCAATAATCATTAATTACTTTTTTGGAAACTTGGTCCATAAATTCCTAAATACTTCAACGTAATTTTAAAACTGATTCATTTTTACTCATAAACTATAATCCAAGTGTTTTTAATATTATAGTTAATTGCTTAACCTCATATCACTTCACAGCAAGTAAATCTATTTATTATTTTTCTGATTTTTTTTGTCAAAAATAATTGGCTATTGATTGCATGTAAAGTATCCCATGGACATTAAAGAATTTAGCTAATGGGCATGTAAACATTACTTAGAGTGTGTTATGTGTGGCATATACTTCACACTCTCTAGTCATTCTATTTTTAAGTGCCTGCTGGCAGCCTCCCACAAATCTGTTTAGAGATTTGAAGATTGTTCTGGCTGATGGGAATGTGACAAAATGGTGGATATCCTCCAAGATATGTAAAAAAGATAAATCATATGGTCTTAACATCAAGCAAAATCACTGTTCAAAACTGCTGCCACAATAAGGCCTTCAGAGGAGGAATTTGTTTACATCTGATGGGCAGCTGTCACCTCAATACACTTGAGGATGCACTGAAGAAATAGCCTTGAGAAAATAATGAAGGTAGAAGTTATATCCTTGTCTAGAAAAGAAAGATTTGTATTGTATATTCTCCACCTGTCTCTTGTATAGCACATATTTAGCTAGTTTGCACTGTTCTATACATCTGTGTTAATCAACTCCAATCTATCTAAATATTTCTCAGTAACATTATTAATTCTGAAGTCATTGTCAGTCTGCAAGTGAACTCCAGTCCTTTTTCTTTATTCCACTCATTACATACTATGTATTGTATGAACGATTCCCTCGTTTTAGTTCAATAAACTCAGCTGTTTTGCCTGGTATTGGATCAGGTTGAAAACTTACTGAAACAAACATTTAGCACAGAAAATCAGAAAACATTTTCATCAATATTTTAGTGAGAATGCTCTTTCAATTTCTAGCTAGTTCTGTTTTCTGTAATCTAATGCTGGCTGTATCACTCCTGTCAGAGTATTCTGGACACCAAAAATATAGGCCATGGCAAGCATCCAGCTCTCAGACAGGAGACTTCCATCTCGTTTAGATCTCTCTTCACAGTCTCACTTGACTGTTCTAGTATTTCCTCATGATTCCAACCATGTTTTGTGTTATCGAACTGGACCTTTGCAAGGATTATAATGCTGTTTAAAATTTGTGTCTAAAGCCCTTCCCTATCTGCTACTGTGCTATTGAATACAACTCTCTGAAGTTTCAGGCATGAACTGGAGATAGAATTAGACCTTCCTTGTCTATCAAAGGAGCTGAGTAATTTCCCCGAGTGCCAGAGGTAAGAATGAGATTTGTAATTAAAACTTGAGGTGAAAAGAAGGTGTCTTGGAGGCATATTGCATCCATTTTATAAAATTATGAAAGGGATGACCTCTAACTGACATCTCTTTGAGAAGAGCAATGGCATAAAGTTGGATCTACTCTTTCCTGAACATGCTCTAGCTTGTTCAGTTACAGTGCTTGCTTGGCTAAAGCAGTACTTGGCCACTCTTTCAAGGAATCTAAGAAATGTGAAGAGTAAAAGCACAGATTTGAATTAGGAAGAAAGTGTGCCAGTGTTTGTGAGAACTAATAAATGTGAGCCATAGTGTTGGTAAAATGAGGAAGTTATTCAAATCTCAGTGCTCTTCAACAAGGCAAGCATGCCTCATCTTAGTTAAAGAGCAGTGCTTCCAAGAGCTTTTTCTGCCCACTCCTTTCCTGTGTGTTTTCAGAGACAAAGTATGGATTCTGTTCCCATACTGGGATAAATCTCGAAGTGCGATTAGGATGGTTCATAGAACATGCAAGTCCTAGTGAAGATTTGGTGAAACTTCAGAGTGTGGCAGAACATTTTATCTGGTATGCAACTTTTCCTTTTTCCTGAAGTTGCTCCCCACACCACCAGCGAAGTACTTAACATTACAGCACCATGTAAGGATCCTATGTACTCTTAGAATGTTGAGATGCTATATATTGCCTACACCTTCTCTTAAAGATGTTCTGTTGAAGAAAAGAGGGATAACAACCCTGTAGAATCAAGAAGACCCTGGTCATTTACCCACAGACTGTGGAGACCAAGGTGGGAAATCCCTAGAACAAAATATCATGTCTGAAGGTTTATTTGATGTATGCTGAAAAGCCTTATCTTTTGGCCTACTCAGTAGGTCTAATTGAATAGGATGTGCATTTCTTCACTTGTTCAGTGAGGGAAGACCAGGAAGCTGTGATATGAGGAAAGGGTTGTACATTCTTTACCTTCTGGACAGGTCCCTACAGCTTTGAATGTTGTGATGTGGTTTACACTCAAGCTACGCGTATTAGACAGTATTCAACATGCTTCCAGCATTCTAGACACCCATATTGGATCATCCTTGAACAATAACTCAACCTCAAACCTTCTGCAGCTTGTCAATTAGGACCCTTCAGCTCTGTTAATTCCTACAGATGATGCACTGGATGCCAGCAGTTACCTCTTTAAGAATGGCTTCAATTATTCTCAGAATCAAGGCTTCTGCACACAATGTATTGCTATGAGCAGAATCAGGGCCGTATGAACACTTACTGCTTTGTAATACCCAAGCAAAACCCAGATATATTCTGCATCCTCTGGCATTCACAGTGCTGTTGTACAAAATAGTGATCGAGCAATAGTGATTCAAAGAGGAAAATCCTTTTGAGTGCACAAAGGGCTTTTGCCTTTCCATATTTTTGTTTGCTTCCAAAGTCTCACAGCCATTAGGAATACTTTGCCCCCTTGAGGCTTTTGCTGGCTGTTGGCAGACTGGCAATTTCCCCGCGCAGCAGGCACTGACAGTGACAAGTAAGAGCACTGATTCTTTGCTGCTGGCTACCTGCTGCCTTTCTTCTCCCATTTCCTCAGCAACAGAGTCTGATCTATGAAAGTAAAGCAAGAGGAAATGTACAATTGATATTTTAAGCCTTTTGCCTTTATTTTCATTTCAGTTCTAATTTATTTCTTTTAAATTTGTCTCACTCTTTTAAATAAATACAATCTTACTGTTTTTCCTGCAGAGGTGGGAAGAGTGATCTCTCAGGGGAACGTGTATAATGAGTTATTACCTTTGCGCATTTGCTGGGCATCTTAAAACTCAACCTTCTTGCCTGGATATGTTCCTGTGCGACTTGGTCTAGGTGATCCTGCTCTGGCAAGGGGATTGGACTGGATGGTCTTTTGAGGTCCCTTCCAATTCCCTAATGTTCTGTGATTCTGTGATTCACCCACAAAAAAAAAAAATGCTTTTGTTCAGAAGAACTTACTATCAATTTACTATAATGGACAATGCACCTTCCTTCTTGCCAGATGTTATTCCCAAAAAGTTGACAGCTTTTACTGAACCATGAGTGGCCAACACAGTATTTCTTTTTCCTTGTCCTAATGTCTGTCAGCCCTCGCTGGTTTTAAAATTTATCTTCTCTCAAGCAATGCAGTAGGCTTTGTACAGTTAGGCTAATGATTGGAATCAATAATCTTAAAGGCCTTTTCCAACTTAAATGATTCAATGATTCTAAAATTTCTTTTTTTGTAAAATAGGGGTTCGATTTAGTATGAGCATCTACAAACAGCCTTATGTTTGAGCTGTTGGTGGTCATTTGCTATTGGTGAGCAATGTGAACACCAGACACACAGAGGAGTGCTGTGAGAACATCCCAGATTTCTTTTTCAATTGGCCAGTAAACAGAGAGGGTGTGAGATCCAAACCAAGACCAAACTGATTAGCAAAATATTAATTTAACCAATGGAATGCATTTTGTGTATGTTTCCTAGACAATGTCAAGTAACAACGCATAATTATTGATCAAGGAATGTGGGAGACAGGACTTATCTCTTTTTATTTTCTTGTTTTCCTTGAAATCCTGTTTTTGGACTGTTGACTATTTGAATCAGCAGTAGCACAGCTTCTGGAAATTTTACTCTTACTGGCTGTTGAGCACCTGGCCTGTGCATAAAGGAATGACTTACCCTCAAGGCCATCTTGTAAGTCTTATGGTGACAATGTTTTTGTAACATAGGCAAATTTCTAGTGCGGTCCCATTTCATTTAAATATTAATCACATGAACAGCAATGATAAAATTCATCTGTGGGGATTCAAGCAAGGCACAAAATTGTAATCAATTAAAGGAGAATCAAAATGTGGGGGGGAAACCAGTATCTGAAATAATAAGACAATCTCAAATAACTTCATAACCTTGTTATTCCATTTTTAGTAGTCTTTCAGGGTGGTTTTTTTGCTTTAAATGGCAAGTTCCCCTAAGCTATCCATTGTCTGGCAAATTTATCCGAGATCTCATTGAGACCTGACTGCTTTGTTTTCCTTTTCCCTTATCTTAAATTGTGGTCTTGAACCCACTGCAAAATTGGTGCCCAAAACCCAGGAGCAAAGCAGTTTCTTAGTTTTAACCCGCTTCAAGACATGAAACAGAATGGTGGAAAAACATAAAAATTCAAGAAGTAAAGATCCACAAGTAAGAAATTAAAGCAAACAAAAGAAATTACAAGGTAATGTACAGACATATTACAAGTTAATATACAGACAACACAGCAGGTTAGTCATGAACTTTTCCATATATAATTTAGAAATCTGTGCAACAGGTTCTCTAGCTCCGGACAATGAAACTAACTTCAATTTTAAGAAAGTAGTGTTTCCTAATGCAGACAGGGTTTCAGCAATGTGGTCATTGCTCTGCCCCCCCCATCCCCCATCTATTTGTGTTGTTATTTTCTGTTTTATCTCCACTGTCACAAACAGTGTGCTCTAGCAAGAATTCTGTAACATATAGATTCATGACAATTACTTCCTAATGTTGCTGTGATCTCCAGTTAATTCTTCTCTGTGGCGTATTTTCACCCTGTCTACATGTGATAAATGATCACAATTAAAGTGCTTTATCAATACAAAATTTAATTGGGTGCAAAAGATAAGCAATTATACAGCGCTGGGCACGCAGGGGAGACATTGCTCCATCCAGATCGCTCACCGAAAGTCACAACCCTCTATTCTTTTATTTCCTGTTCTAATACATATTCAGCACTAATTCTAAGAAAAGGTTGGCTTAAGCTAATCATTTCAGAGAATAGGTGTGGTGCTCTGGGTGCCCGTTCCCTTCTTCCCTTTGCCTTAGTGGGTCCCCTCCAGTGGTCGGAGGAGGAATGTAGTTGTCCTCCTCCTTACTGTGGAAGAATGCCCTTCTTTCCCTGGTTATCTCTTGTTCGAAGCCTGTGTTTGCTGTTATCAGTAAAGTCAGCTGCAACCAGTTCTCAAAGTATGCGTGATTGTTCCTGAATCTGTAAAAGAACACTCTGATCACAATGTTGGTTAATCATCCATAACGACATGAATCACTAGTGAACCTTCCATCACATACAGCTCATAGACTATTTAATATCTGACTTCAACCTTCCTGAATTCCTACCTGCTCTCTCCCCTAATCTCAGACCTTTGAAGTAGCTTTTTTTTTAATCCCTGGATTCCTGCATCTTTCTTCTCCTTCTATTTTGAAAATGTTCTCCTGGTTGAGGGATGATATCTAGTGCTTGGAGCTTTCTCTTTTGCAAAGGCACTTATCTGGCAGCTCATTCTGGGCTCGTGGTTTCTGACCTCCATAGAAGAACTGACAGCTCACTCTCCTTGCTTTGGGAAAGAACAAGATTTCTTTATTAGACTCATCTTCCTAAGGGAACAGGGCTACCTTTGAAATCTGTATGCCTATTTCTGTCAAATTGCCTATTCAGTCAAACTTGACACAGGGTAGTTTTATTTTTTGAAAAAAATCTAGGTTTTCTCAAGTTTTATGAAATAGGAATTTGAGGAGGCAAAGAACATCTTACAGATAACAAAACTGAAGGAAATCCCTCATGTAACTCTGCTTGCTGTTAGACATCGGGCAATGCACACTGAACATAGTTTAATAAACAGAGGAGCTGTAAAGATGCTTGAAATGAAACTGGTGCTTTCTTAAGTGTTCAGGTCAATCCATCCTGACACATGAACCCATGTAGCATCACAGTTCATTACACTCATGAGCACTCAAAGAACTTTGGTCTATTTTTAATGAAAACAATAACTTTCTAACATCAGTTCTTTTCTTTGTCCTGATTGTCAGGGGTAGAATTTGGCTGGAGGGTGAGAATGAGCCCAGGTCTCTGCTGTATGGTAAGTAAATTTGGGAAATTGGCCCATGGTTTCAGATGATCCAATGTAGATCTAGGCTATCTACTTGAATAAAAAGAACAGTTGCTTGCAAGGAAATAATTGCACACACTGGGAATTTTTTAAGCTTATGAAATACATGTAGCTCAGTATATCTATAAGTAAAACAAATTACAGAGGTTCTCCCTGCAGGACAAGTTTCATTTGTCCATTCAGAAAAGAATCATATATTTATAAAATTATGGTACTCCCCCACAGGGGCTTGAATAATGTTAAGATATATGAAATTACAACTGCAGGTTCTGAAATCAATGTTGCAGAAGATAAGGATTTAGCTAGGATGTAGTTCAGCCAACACTGATTAATTTGTATCTAGTTGTGCCTAAACAACCAAAACATTTTGCAGGCAGGCAGGGCAAATGACAGGCTTTGTATGTGCCACTACCTTGTTACTCTGGAGGGGATTCTTTTTAATATCTATAAAAAAGGTCTGCAAACTGATTCAGCCTAACTAGGTCTGTCTCCGTGCCATTATCTTATCAGAGAAACTGAACGCCTTCTTTGCCTCTGTCTGTATTACTGGGGGCTATCCTAATTCTGAGACCCAGAGTGCTGAGGCCCCAGAGGAAGTTAGGACAAAAGAAGAGTTTGCCCTGGTTAATGAGGACTGGGTTAGGGATCAGTTGAGCAAACTGCATGTACATAAATCCATGGGCCCTGATGGGATGCAACCATGAGTGCTAAACTATCCTTTGCAGCACTGCAGCACAGAGTTGCATGTTACTTTAGATAAAAAAGATCTACAACTTGACTCACAGTGGAAACAAGACTTAGGAAACCACAATCCCTCTCTTTACACATATGTGCAGGCTTGTATGCGTAATTACATGTTAACAGCCTTTAACCAAATCTGACAGAGGTGAGGATGTCAGTCACAAATTCCTAGCACCACACAAGTTAAGCGGAGATTGCTTATGAATTTCCCATGAGGGTGGAGCTAATTTCTAGTTCAGCATTGGAGGACACAGCTGAGATTACTTAGGTGCTCAATTAAAAGGAAAGGTCTATGCCTTTTGAACTTAGAATTCTGCTCATGAGACAGAAATTGAAATTTGTTATTTTTTCTGTTCTTTACAAAACAATTATGCACTATTGTGGGGTGCTGTTTTTTGGGGGTTTTGTTGTTGTTTGTTTTCAAACCACTACGTATTGACTGATGAGTTTTGTATGGCAGTTAGCCCCAACTAAGGGTCAGTCAGGTTCCAGGGCATTTGGGCACATATCCCCATGTATCTGAGGTAATTTCAGCCTAAACAAAGCTGTAGCTACACGATGTGTGGACAAGGACTTTTGGATTTTGGATACAGGTACATCAAAATTAACTACAGTTAGTTTTGGAAGCTGCAATAATTTATTGGGTTTTAAACAATCATATTTGAAAGTAAGACTTAATGAAAATGAATTTATTTCAATACTTTGTGTTCTGCTAAGACAATGGAAGAAACATTACCTTCTAAAAAAAAGATCCAGTGTAATGCAAGCCAAGACAGTACAAGCTAGGATGAAAGTAAATGTTCTATTGTAACTGAAACATATGGCAAAAAAATGATAAGTCTTTAGAGCTTGATAGACACTGATCTTTGTTATAGCAGTTTTAAATAGTTCTGTGCAACTTAATTATACCCTGCTATAAAGTTTAAAGGCCAGTTTCAACTGGAAATGAGAAGATTAACATTCTATACTCACTTCTATTCATAGAATGGCTTAGTTTGGAAGGGACTCAGAGATCATCTATTTCTAGCCTTCACTAGGCTAGGTTGCCCAAAGTCCTGTCCAATCTGGCCTTGAAAACTTTCAGGGAAGAGTACATCTACAACTTGTCTGGGCAACTGGACTGCTGTGGTTTCTTGCATGTGATGGATAAATGGCTTAGCAACTATATTCACCAGTTCCCTCAGAATCCATTGGTGTATCCCGTCAGGTCCCAAGGACTTACGAACCTTAGAAGATCATGAACTTGATCTGTCCCTACCATGGCTGGTTCTTCCTTCTTCCAGTCCCAGCCCTTAACCTCCATGACATGGATGGTATGGTTTGAGTCCTCACCAGTGAAGACTGAGGCAAAAAACTCATTAAGCACCTCAGCCTTCTCTGTATCCTGGATTAATTAGTTGATGTCTCAATAATAATAAACATTTTTTTCCAAAAATGTACTCAAAATTATATTTCACTGTAATAATAGCTTTTTGATAAAACACTTTTCCCTGCAAAGGTTAGCTTCTTTTCATACTCTTTTTCACTACTGAAATGCTTTGGTTGGAAAGTTTATTTTGTTGATGACAAGTGCAAACTTTCAGATGAAACCTCAGTGAAAACAGAAATGTATATAACTTAAATTTAATTACCCTGGCCTCTGTCAAATATCTAATGAATCTTGCCTTTTAAGATGTGTCATCCAAAATACCTGATAGCATCTAGAATTACTGTATAGATAATTTTTATAAGTGCATACTACTAAATGACCCTCCAAACCAGGAAAGCTTTCTTCAGTTGGTCTCAGCTGGAATCCATTTTGCAAATTTGAAGCTATAGAAAACAGAAATTTGTGATTGAAAAGAATCACTAAAAATTCAAGTAGTGCTCAAGTGTGGAAAGAAAATTTTTCTCCCTGATGGACTATTTCAATCATTTTTGCACTTACCTCTTCATTTTCATTCACACATGGAGAAAAGGATCAAAACCTGGTTTGTTTTGATCAAAGTAGATGACCAAGGATGTAATATGAAGAAATTTGATATTAAAGTGATAAGAACACCAGAACTATCTAGGGAGATTAAGATGGAAAATATTAAGACATTGACTATAAATTTGACTGCCTTACTCATTCCTTGTAGGAAATCAGACTTAAACTTCAGACTTTCCATAAATACTACAACTTTCTTTACTGACAGCTGACTTCAAGGAACACTGGGGAAATGCATTTTAAAACAGGCATTACTACAATAACTTTTGCTTGATGTTATCTATCCTCTGATTAAATTTCAGGTGGCTTCAAAAGTCTGACCTTGGTTACTGGATGCCATCTACTTAAATTTCATTTGAGTCTACTGCTGAGGTCTTCAAAGATATTGAACCAGGAAATTTTTGTTCAGTTGGTAGACAAAAAAATGGCAGGTAGTACAAAAATATCTTAAGAAGAGTAAAAGGGCAAGGGTAACAGTAACGTTTACTGGAAATCAAGCGATTCAGGCCAGAGAAGTAAACACAGTGTTACAGAAAGGCCTGCTGCTCAAAGATCTAGACAATTTTCATAATTTAAAAGACATAGGTGTTTGTTAAATGATGATTTAAATTTAATTTGCAGTTAATGGCTAGTCAAAGGTAATGGCCGTCTATAAATATCAAAGACAGACCAAAATGTACTTGGCTTCTTATCTTTCAAACTGTTTCTTTTTATTGTTAGAATAATATAAACTTCAGAAGAGTTAGGGAAACCACTTTAGAGCTTGTCTTCACTGAGCTGAAACTATTTTAGTTTCTTTCTCCTCTGGGCTAAAGTATGAGCATTACCCTACATATGAGCAAAGATAAAGGACTTCAATTTCACTATAGCACAGATTAGGAAGGGATAAAGTGCGGACCCTGTATGGTCACTGCATATCCACACTTTAGTGTTGTCTTTTCACCATACTTTTTGTAATCACAAAGTGTTCCAAAGTTACCTTCAGTAAGAATTTCGTGTTCTTTCGTGCTGAAATGATTTTGGAGGAATTTAAAATTGCAAAAAGGATATTACATAATCATCTGAAAATTGGTGCCAAAGCATACATGGGGTTCAAAAAAGGCCTTGGGACAGAAGAAATTTTTGTCTTGTCTTAGAGACCTTTTTAAGTAGCAAAAAGACTGTGAACAGAAGACTGCAGCAGCAGATTGAGCAATGGATCATGGAAATTGTGTGGGCAGGAAATAGAAAAAAAGAGTAATTTGAAGTAGCCCCATATATGAGCTCTTGGCTGAAATATGCCCAAATGTGATGCTTTGAATATTTAATCATCACATCTGTTGAAAGCTCTAACAATAAAAAAATCTGCAAAATCTAGACCAAAGGCAGTTAATTCATAATTGGAGTCTCAAAGATTCTGTTTGTTTCTGTTCTGCAAGGCCTTCCAGGTTTTTTATGTAAGAAATAAAACAGATTAGTATCACTGTAACACTATAAAAGTTTTCGTATCTGTAGATCTGAGGTCAGAAATTTTCTTCTTGCAGTAATGCCACTGAAAATGTTTCTCTTCTCTGGAAGGAACTCACCAGAGGTCCACAATACACTCTTAGGTAGTGGATAGTTTAAAAAACATTTAAATATGTATAGATTTGTGCTTTCGTAAGGAAAAAGGTGCATTTCGCTTTAAGAGAATCATCCTAGGTTCCTGCCCTGGGGGGTGTGGACTACGTGACAAGATAAAAGAGGATGGTCATTGTGGCCCTGTCTCTTTTGGCTGGGGTCTTCCTACTGGTACGGAGATTCCTCGTCCCCCCCCCGCCTCCACACCTTTCCAGAGTGGTGAGGAAGAAGGGAGACATGATGGAAGAGACACAGCAGCCCCTTATCCCTCCTGTAGATGGTGCGGGGGTGGTGTCCCCCACTTTCCCAGGCCCCCGTTCTGCCTCAAGTAGGGAGTGGGGAAGACAGCTAGCCATGGCTCTGCTGCCCCCAGTCCCACTTCCCCCATCAGATTCGGAACAGAGGGGGCATGGTAGATGGCAGAGGGGAGAGTGGTGGCCCCGCTGCCCTCCATGTGGCCCTGCAACTCCAACCCAACCCTGGTGCCCGCTGTTACAGTGGATTGGAGACGCAAGAACTAGTGCCCATCTCCCCTTGCCACTGAGCATGTTGGGCTGAAGGATTCTCACCTTTTCCCCTTTGATTAGAAGAAGGAGGTAGATTGTCATGTGGTAGTCTCCATTTTGAGCTCTGCACATGGCTTGGATCATGTGGCTGATCAGCCACCATCTTAAAAACACTGATCAGCAGGAAGAGAGACTGTTTGTCATTTCTGCCACTGAGAAAAGCCAAGGATGCTCGAGTATTGGGGAGAGAGGGAGCGTTAAGAGAGGCATCTGAGAATCCCTTCGTGCTTAGCTGAAGAAAGCAGAAGGACTCGAGAATCCTTAAACCTTGGGCATGGTTGACAAAGACTGTGTCCTGTTTGGAAGCCTGTCTCATGCATCAAGGGATGCAGTTCAGGTGCTGAGGAATCAGGCCTGCTCCATCAGTGTTTTGCTGGAGAAGCTGCACTGAAGAATTGAAGAGTTTGCCAGTCTAGACAGCCGAGGGTACCGGTGTCTGCAGATGACAATGGTGTCACATGAATAACCGGGTGGCGGTACCTGTCTCTACTTGACTGACATGTTCTTTCCCCAGGTCTGTAATGTAAAAAAACCAAGGACCGATACGATAGCAATCTCCCATTGTAGTTCTCTCAGAATGTGTGATGGCATTTGTGCTGCAGTTTCTAGTTTGTGTTTCTAGTTTGCTTAACCTTTTCTTCTTTTCTGTGTACAGTTACAGAGCTAATAAACCCTTTTCCATTTCCCCTAAGCTATCCATTGTCTGGCAAATTCTATCCGAGATCTCACTGAGACCTAACTGCTTTTTTCTTTATCTTTAATTGTGGTCTTGAACCCATCACAACAAGCCAATAAGCCTGCAGAATTCCATTGGTTTTACATGACTTATTTCAAGAGTAGAACAGCTTTTCTCCATAGGCACAATTCACAAAAACTTTTCCAATAAGGATGATACTAGACTGCTTTCACTTTGCAGGGTTTACTCAGATCAGAGAGGGTCTGCAGAATTAAAGATTTCTATTCCCACATGCAGTTTCTTTACAGAGCCCTGATCATGGCAGATGTATTCACTGGGATTTACCTACACCTTTCCTGCAGCGTCCACCTCCAGGTTTTACTTTGGTGTTACTGGTATGAACAAGTCCAGGTTTATTGTCTCAACTTGCTGTGTTGTCTTCCATCTCCAGGCAAACAGTTGCAAAATCATGGCTTTCTCTGACATCAAAGCACAGGTTAACTTGAGTTTCTCTGCAGATTATTCACAGGTTCATGCCTGAGAGCCACAGCCAACATCAGAATTTCTCAGAAAACACAAATGCAAGGAAATGTAACATGATGTCAGTTTCTACTTAAAACATTACTTCTAGCTCTTATGACATATTCTAATTCAATATACTCCGGAGGTGAGCAAACTGCACTGGTAACAGTGCAAATAAACAAACGCATCCAGCATAAATTTTTAATACAAGAACATAAACAGAATCACCTACTCTGGGTCTTGTAAGTCCACCCTTTCCATGGGGACAGAGAAGAATCACAGTTTTTAAGTTTCCTGCTGCTGCCATCTGGCTGTGAGCCTCTTGCTGAGAGAAATTGGCACTTACAGAAGCAGCAGTCAGCCAGGGGAGGATCACTTTCCACAAGTGCTTATTTAATGTCTTAAGAGACAGATTGACAGTGACATGAGGTAAACAGCTTTTGAAAGTATAGAGAAAGTATAAGAGAACTGAAAAAAATGTAAAGGAAAGTGGAAGAGAAGAGACCTGCAGACAGGAGACAAGCTAGAGGAAAACAGAGGGTAGTTGAAAGATACTGCACTGAAAAAAGGGATTTGGGAAGACTTTAAAACAGTATCAAAATTATTATATGGTGAGACGTGGGTGAAGACAAATTCAGCATTTTAATTTTCTTTAGTTTCTCTGACTATAAAACAGTAAGATCTCTATACTTTCATGAGGTATTCCAGGCCAGTCATGCTCTAAGTACAAAACACAATTCTTCTAGTCATATCTTATCCAAATAAAACATTTTTGCCTTTAAATAAAAACTACTTCACATAAACCGTTTTGATATCACTGATCTGCAGTACTGTCATACAATCATCAAATACTTTGGGTTAGAATGGACTTTCAAACATCATCTAATCCAACCCTCCTGCAATAAACCAACACATCTTTCTCTAGATCAGGTGGCCCAAAAGTCTAATGAACCTGACCTTTAAGCATTGTCAAGGATGAAGTATCTATCACATCTTTGGGCAACTTGTGACAATGTTTTACCTCCAGGATTGTAAAAAATATTCAACCTTAGATCATTTTAAATCTTCCTTTTTTTTTTTTTTGTTTAAAATTATCAATCCTTGTCCTGTTGCAACAAGCCTTACTAAAAAGATTGTCTCAAATTTTCTTATAAGCCCCTTTTGAGTACTGAAAGGATCATGTGCTATTCATGGATGAGGGTTGCAATGAAACAGTAAGTGTGGCCAAAGCCAAACATTCAAAGAGTGGTAGCCACAAAGATGTGTATTTGTGGAAAAAGTTTCAGTACAGGCATGTCCATGTTCAGATGGGTCAAAACACTTGGCCCAGATGATGTAGATGAAGCAGTACATGCACAGGAGAGCAGGGACTCTGATGTTGTGGGCATTACATTCTCATTGAGTTTACTTTAGGATAACAGTGTAAGTCATTTACAATTGACAACTGTTGAGACCTGTGAGAAAGCCACCCCACAACTTAACACTGTTATTTTTTCTAAGAGTAAAGGTCTTATTAAAACAGCAGGACTGCTGCAGTGTAATCAAACGTAGAGTGCATCATGCCTGTGTGGTGTCAGCAGACTTGCTCTGTGCTGTATTAGGCATGACTCTGTCTTCCTTTACCAGCCCGGTGACATTTCTCTCTGCATGAAGTCTTGTGTGTAGATGAAGGATTGTTAACATTAGGACACTCAGAAAAATTCAGTTAAAACAGAGCAGACCCCTGTATGAAGGTTGTCTCTTAAAAATTAAGAGTCCTCAGTTCCCTGCAGTCAGACTTGAATCTATGTGCTTGAAACTGCTGTGCTCCATCCTGAAAAGGTTCAAAATTATCACTCCTTGTCACTAGCCATAACTTTTTGGAGACTGACATATCATAAGAGCTTCATCAGTGACATTAACATGAGGATTTTTGTACATGCTGTCCTTAACTGCTTATTTCTAGCCAAGACCACAATATTTTGCCCTCTCATATGTGACATATAAATATCCGGGAGCAGAACTGATACCTCCATGTCCCTGGCTCTATGCTACTTTTCCCTTGATTTTATATTTTCTTTAACCAAGGCTAAATCAAATGCTAAACGAAAACCATTCAGTGTTCTTGATAGGCCATTAGGAAGAAAAATTCTTCTTATGGGAAATAATAATTTCACATTCAAGAAAAATCTGTTTCTAGTAGCAAAAGGCAGCTGTCACAGAATGGTTGGGAGGGACCTCAAAAGATCATCCAAGTGTCCAACTGCAGTAAAGGCCTTGGGAGACCAGGGCTGAGCCTTCTGGTATGCTAAAGAAATGCTGTGTGGTTAAGAGCATGTAGAATGGAAAAGTACAGGAGGCTGTATAAAGGGGCTTAAGCTGTCCTTGTTTGGGGTAGTTGTTTGGGTCAGCAGCCAGTCAGTAACAGGTATACATTTAAAAGTTTGTTAAGCACCAGTGAAAACAAAGCACGCTCCTATCTCGAGGAGCATATAAGCTCACGTTTGTTTTCAGTAAACTGACTCTTAGCTTGCATCAAGCTGTGTCCC
The DNA here is from genome assembly GCA_028565055.1 of Phoeniculus purpureus. NCBI lineage: Eukaryota > Metazoa > Chordata > Aves > Bucerotiformes > Phoeniculidae > Phoeniculus > Phoeniculus purpureus. The sequence goes on along the minus strand of JAOXOE010027518.1, from coordinate 3,056 downwards.
ATCTCTCAATTGCGGCATCCTACCTCCCCTGCTGGAGCAGGGCAAGCCTACAGCACCTGGTGCACCAGACCATCTCCCATCCAAGTACAGACAAGGCCTGATCCTGCTTAACTAACTCAACATTCTGTCTCCATGTGTCTTCACCCACTTGTCTGAGGCTAAGAAATTATGCCTACAGCACCCAGTGTTCCCAGGCAGTCTCCCATCCAAGTACTAACCAGGCCCAACCCTGCTTAGCTTCTGAGATCAGATGAGATCAGGCATTCTCAGGGTGGTATGGCCATCCCTGTATAACACACTGTTCAGAGAAGGCCAACAAGCTCATGAAGCATCTAGAGCATAGGTCCTATGAGGAGTGGCTGAGTTGTTTAGTATGGAGAAAAGGAGGCTGAGGGGAGACCTTATTGCTCTCTACAATTATGTGAAAGGTTGAAGCAAGGTGGAGGTCAGACTCTTTTCCCAAGTCACTAGCAATAGGACCAGAGGATATGGTTGCAAGCTGCACCAGAAGTTTAGGCTGGATAGTAGGAAAAATTTCTTCACCAAAATCATTATCAAACATTGGAACAGACTACCTAAGGCAGTGGTGGAACCACCACCCCTGAAAGTATTTAAGACATATAAGATGTAGTGCTGAGGGACATAGTTTAGTGGTGATCTGGCAGCGCTGGGTTGAAGGTTGGGCTTGATGGTCTTAAAAGTCTCTTCCAACCAAAGATACTCTGTGATTCTGTGTACCCCACAGTTCATGCTCAGGACATCATAGTGCTAAATTGTATTAGAAAAAGAATAAAATTTATGCCATTTTGAGATAGAGTTTTTGAACTTGTACAACTCATAAGATTAATTTCATCTCACTAGAAGATGTTTTCCATAAGCAATTGGATCAAACTACCATGGTCAATATTTACCATTTGATAGCTATCTCTGTCTCCTTACACCTGTGTCACCCACTCATTCATGCAACTGTCACTAAGACTAAAGAAGTGTCTCCTATGAATTTACAAGCTTTTAGCAAAGATCAGATTCAGTGGCTATTTTGTTGCCACATGTGGGTTAAAATTTGCCACGGACACATGAAGGTGCAGAAGACTAATGTGACAGCAGGTTAGGAATTTCAGATCTTTAGTCTCTTAGCTTTTCAGTTTTGAACTACTTAAAAAATCAGTATTCTTCCTTATCAAAGATGCTGTATGCCACAGTGCTGTGCCTTCTGGATAAAAAATACGATTCCTGATTGTTATTTCAGACATATGCTCTCAGTGCACAACTATTTGGTAAAACTTATTTAAGTGCGGTGAGCTCGTCATCATTGTCACATTACAGTATCTGAAATTGCTTTTGTACAGAACTATCCATCTGGTCCTCTGCTTTATTTTATTATTTGCTTATTTAGATCATAATTACAGTTGTCAGGTATCAGGGTAACTACAGTTTGATACTGATCCTAGGTGTAGCATCTGTTGAGAGTGCCTGATCTGAATATAATTACACAGTTTGTTGTGTTTTATTCTGTTTTAGACAATACTCTTGTGTGAGGAAAGTTTCATGTTTCGTTTCATGGCTGGTGTTTTAGCTCTGAAAAAGGCACACTGGATTGAAAACAGCTGAAATTATAGTGTTACTTGTACAGTTCTCAATCATTCTGATTTTACTGACTCTGTGGACTACTGTAAAATTACAGTCTTATGTCTTTTGAGACTATGGAATCTTTATATCTGGAAGCAGAACAGTTTCATTTTGCATGTTTGAATGCTTTGGCTGTGCTCTGTCTCTGAAGAGGTGGGGCAGTATTTTCCTGTCTTGAAATGAAACCAAATTCAGGCCCAGGAGAGCTGGGGGTAGCAGTGTGATCTGCCAGTCTGATTTCTGCTTTGCAGTCTGCCTTTACTTAGTTCACTAATTACCTCAGTAAAGGGAATTCTTCTCTTTCATTTAAGTGAGTAATGCAGTAGCAACTGCATTGTAACCCAGCTGAGTTACCAGCAGAGTGAGAGAGATGAGGGCAAAATTCAGTTTTACCCAATTAAAAGTTGTTTCTCACAAAAGACTCCTGTCACACAGCTGGCATCAACTTCCAGAGTATAAAACAGGTTTGTAATGTCCAGGCATCACCAATTAGAAAGAAATCTTAATGGAAATCTTTTATTTCAAAACTTTGTTCTTAGCAACATTTTCTGCAAAGTTCACACCAAAAATACAATATAATTGGATTGCATTACTGGAGTGGAAATTGAGACATTTTAAAAGAGGAGAAATTACATGTGATATGTGTCCCAGGGTAGCCAGAACAGAGGAATTCTTTTGCTCAGGCCAGGTTTTCTTCTGCTCATTCTTTACAAATGTTCCCACACATTCTGTCACTTTTTTTCCTAGAAAAGTTAACCTCTGTAAAAAAAAAAAATTAATTCATAGGCAGAATATACAAGCACACAGACCTCGTTTTCTGGCGTTAGCTCTACTGATCACAGAATCACAGAACACTAGGGATTGGACAGGATCTCCAAAGACCGTCTAGTCTAATCCCTCTGACAGAACAGGATCACCTAGACCAAGTCACACAGGGACATGTCCAGGTGGGTTTAAATGTCTCCAGAGGAGGAGACTCCACAACTCCCCTGGGCATCCCATTCCAGTGCTCTGTCATCCTCACTGTGAAGAAATTCCTTCTGATATTGATGAGGAACCTCCTGTGTTCCAGCTTACACCCATTACCCTTTGTCCTATCTTTGGATGAGACCAAGAAGAGCCTGGAGCCATCCTCCTGACACACACCCTTCACATATTTATAAACATTAGTGAGGTCAAGCCTCAGTTGCCTTTTCTCCAAGCTAAAGAGACCCAGCTCCTTCAGTCTTTCCTCATCAGGGAGATGTTCCTTTCCCATCATCTCTGTGACTCTGCACTGGACTCACTGTTGAAAGGGCCAACCCAGAGAGAGTAAGGAGAACCTACATGCTCAACACTTGGCTTTGAGATTGGTGCCTCCAACAGGATTTTGGCTTCTTCGACCATGGGTCCCCCCATATGAAACCAGGTCTGCTGGCAGCAGATGG
>JAOXOE010027517.1:0-18230 GCA_028565055.1 Phoeniculus purpureus | reverse complement strand
AGTCCAATCCCCCTGCCACAGCAGGATCACCTAGACCAAGTCGCATAGGAACATATCCGGGGTGTTTAAATGTCTTCAGAGAAGGAGACTCCACAACCCCCCTGGGCAACGCGTTCCAGTGCTCTGTCACTCTCACTGTGAAGTTCTTTCTCATATTTATATGGAACCTCCTGTGTTCCAGTTTACACCCATTGCTCCTTGTCTTATCACTGGATGACATTGAGAAGAGCCTGGCTCCATCCTCCTGACACCCACTGCTCACATATGTATAAGCATTAATGAGGTCACCCCACAGTCTCCTCCAAGCTAAAGAGACCCAGCTCCCTCAGCCTTTCCTCATAAGGGAGGTGTTCTACTTCCTTCAAAATTTTTGTGTTTAATTCTGTCTTGGCTTGTGTCCATCTCCTTTCTTCCGTTTTGTGTAATTTGAAGCATGTTTTCTTCGTCACTGCTGTTTAAATATTTCAATTACTACTGCCTCTGCTGTTCCTCATCCTAATAGATTGAAGTGCTAATCATGTTGTTCTCTCTTTTCATTTGACCTTCAGGGGCTGTATGCATTCTATTTTGCTCAGCACTGGAAAAAGCCTTCCTCTAGACTCTGAAGATTTTAGTGACTAAAATCTAATATTCAGCAGATATTAAAATCAATTCTCTCTTAATTCCAAGTGTGCTTATCTTGGGCTTAGATTTATTTTTCTTGTTCAAGCTGGGTTTCAGTTATGTGTGAGAAGTGTTTTGAGTATCCTCTGCTGTCCCCAGAAAAAAGCAAAATCTCCTTTTGAAGCAACACTTCTGATGCCTTTTGCCTTTTTTCCCTAAGCAGCTTGTCTTCAAGGATGAGATTTCACCATATGACTTGGCATTTTTTTCACTCACATTACACTTAAGCTTTACTTCATGATTTCCCACCCCTCAAAGTGTACTTGTGAAGTTCTTTGTCATGTTTATTAAATCATCTAGGAAATGTCCTTATTTACTGTAGGTTTTGACTTCTAGAATTAGGCTAAAAGAGAACTCCTCATCCGTCCCCACTCATCAAACAAACCTGGATGGAATTTTTTCTGTACAGTTACCTTGAAGTAGGACAAGTCTCTGAATGTACACAGAGTCATGCCAACTTCTACAATCAGCAAATAATAGATACAAGATGAACTAGAACTTTCTTTTCTATTGGATTGCTCATCACTTATCAAAACAGATTATTTCAAGCATATATTATGCCTTCAGAAGCCCAGGTGGTCTTGCATCTTCTTTGTCATATCAACAGCTTTTTCACACAGATTTTCTTTGTTGTCTTTTTTTGTGATGTCTTTTTAGCTGACCACAAGTAACTCTCTGACATTATTGAGGCCGTTTTTACTCAGGTCTGACTCCTCTGCTGGTGCACAAGCTTTGAATCGGCAGAAAATGAAAGTAACACGTTGAAGGGGTGAGCAATCACCAAGTGTCCTGTAGTTTGTCTGGTACTGCAGATTTGTTTTTTCTCCTCTGAGGGTTATATGCACTGGAATTGCCTCCCATATTTTTAGTAGTATTCTCAATGTGTCATTGCAGTAATGTGTTTGGCTAGGTTATTCTAAATGTTGGCTTTCTAAGGCCACTGAATCCCCAAAAAACATTACAGAAAAAAATCTAGGTTTGACACTTTGAATTATCTCAATAGTCTGTGAGAAAGTTGAACAGAGCAAGACATGAAATAAATCCTGAATTTGAACAACGTTTTAAGTACTGTATTCTGAAAATTCTGGTAAATCATTGATAGCTATTATATTTTCATAATTAAGCTGCTTCTTTTGTAACTGGGCTTCTTGAGTTCCTCTTAGAACTTCCACTGTGTACAGATTTTAGGTGGCTAATGTGAATTTGGTAATGTCTTAGCAGGTGGATACTTTGAGCCATGCAGCAGTACCTGGTTTTGCTTTTTTTTTTTTAATAAACTAAAGAAAAATTCTTCCAATTCTGAAAGATCTTACAAGATGATAGGTAGAGGGAGATTTAGTGCTAATGGTGGTGATGTTGTTCTTAAGGAGTTTTTAAATTAACTGGTTGGATGCTGCTCCCTCTGAGATAAAGCATACCAGAGTATGATTCAAATACAGATTTATCTCTTTCCAGCAGTGGAACAGAGGTGTAAGCCAGTAGGCCAAGCAACAATACCGTGGTCAGGTAACTTCTCTTGGATCCTCATGGCAATAGCTTACAAAGCAAACGGACAGCTCTGGATGTTGAAATGTGCTGAGATAATGCCTTAAATGGTTATCTGCAGGTTATTTGTCAAACCCTGGCTGTTACAAAGATAAATCAATGTAGCCCAGTGATGCAGAGTTTAAAAAAGGCTTTTTGGACCAATTCATCTTTTAAAGATGTGTTTGCCAACACATTTCCTCAGTGAACAAAAAGAAATTACTATTTTCATAATATTAGAAAACCTGTTCCTTTGTCTTTCTCTGCCTTTTTCTCTTTATTAGCTATGACTAAATAGTAAAGAAATCCATTCAGAGTGGTAGTGTCAGTATAGTGGTCTCTCTTTTCCTCTCTGCTAGTACTGTGGTACTGTTTCAAAGCCATTTAAATTCTACTCAAGGCTGTAAGTGATCTTTTTGGCAGTCTTATGCATTTACATTAACTGCTGGATTGTAATAACTTTACAATGGATTGTCTGAAATTTTTTTTGTATGTATTTATAGATGAGTATTCATGTCTTAGGAGTTGTGGCTTTATTTTATCTCTTATGCCTTTAACTGGCTAAAATTAGCTTAGTTCTAGGAAAATATTTCTTGATACAGGCTGGGAGAATGGATGCTGAACCCGTCCTAGAGGTACATAAGGAAATCAGCAAGTAGAAGTAATTCTGCTAGGCTTGCACCTTTGACATAAAGTGTCTTTTCTAAGAGCTCTTCATCTAATTAAACATTAGACACTGTATTGCATACCAGAAGCAAAGTCATCCTTGCTACTGATGGAAGTTCCTTCTGAGGCAAATCTTTTATCACTGTATGTGTCCTGAGGAGTCTCCTCGCTTTGTCTTGTTACCTCAAAATGCAGGTGTTTGCTGTCACAGTTCTAGAGAGTCTTGCCTATTGAATTTCCTTTGTGATTCTGGAAATCACTTGGGTTTATGAACTAAAGAGGAATGCAGTTGGATGTGTCTCACTGTAGACATTGGGTAGCGTTTAGAATGCACCTACAGTGGAAAGATGTTATCTAGATTATAACCATAGCAGCTGATCTTCAGCTGTCAGTGGCACCAGTTAGTCATAACTAGAGGTATTTTTTAGAACTAGTTTTTGACAGTACAGAGAAGGGGGAAGGAAACCTCAATGCTTACATTTATATTGCTTAAAATATGTTCATGTTATTGAAACACTTAAAAACTAACCCACAACCTGATGTGTTTGAATGGATCATGTAAGTCTGACTTAACTGTCTTGTAAATCTTGTCCCTGTGATTCAGCTAATACCTGTGAAATATACAGGTACTTTGTTGTACATGTCTGCTGGTTTTAAATTAACGTTTATCTCAGTTTAGCACATGAAGGAGCTTTTAGTTGGTGTACTGTGAGGTTTCCTGCTAGAAGGGACCTGTTTGGCATTTTATTTTTTCTTGTCTTCCATCTATACAAGTATGAACAACATCTAGACTGGTTTCTGTTGTGATGGCAAAGAAGTTTATTAAGTTTTATGTGCCCTTTTAGAGAATATTTACTGAAGCAGATCTGTTTCTACTTGTTTTTGGGAAACCATTTCATTTAATGATGTTGCTTCAGTTTTATATGTGTTTCTAAGAACTGACTTGTGTTCCCAGCACTGGAGGGAGAAAAACTGAATGTGAGTACTTGAGAACATGCCAAAGAACATGCAAGGTGGAATTCCAGGGCTGGTGAAAATGTAAGAGGACAGTAACAGGTATTAAACAGAACTACATAGCTTCAGATTATGTAATCCTTTTACAATTCAGCCAAGTGCAAAGTTACCTCATGACATTTGTCCTTTTTTTTTTTTTTTTTAATTGACTCAAAAATATTGAGAGGGACAGAATTACGTAAACTGAGAAAGTTCAGAAAACTGTGGTAGGAAGGTGAGGAAAATAACTGTTTGATGTGGTTCAAACTGTAAAACATAGGATTAAATGCATGGCAAGGCAAACATAATCTCATTTTACAGTTATATAAGACCATTGGAAGTGGGTCATCAGTGTTGGGGAAAAACATGCCTTCATTTTCTGGGTTTTGCTTTTTTTTTTTTTTTAACATGTCACATAAGAGCTTTTTCTTCCTCCCCTTCCTGCCCTGGAAGGAATGCTTTCCTCTAGGGATAAGGATAGGATGAAGCTAAATATATCACTTGTCTACTTTATTCTCCATCATATGGCTTCAGTGATAATCACTTGTTTGAGATTTACCTTCAGAGATTCCACCTGATACATGGTGATGTGCATAACAAATACATAGTGATTTAAAATTCATTCATTATTGTACTTTCGTTTCAGTTTACAAATTGTTGTAACAGTTAAAGGTATTTTATGTATTTTGTAAACACTAATCTATGCACTTAAGAAAAATTGCATCATGAATCTTCATTATTTGTGTGAGATTGAGGGGGGGGAAAAAACCCAGCTTAAGATCTTGCTTGAGAGTTGAAGTTCTTTTGTTTTCTAGTTTCAACTTATGTACAGAAAGGTTAAGTTTATCTTTGAAAGTACAATGCTTTTCAGGGAATGAGTGGAAGTTGAGAGAGTTTGAGGGCTAAGCCCTTGTGTCTCAGTTATAGATTTTTGGCTGATGTTCGTTTGTTTCTTTTTCCGAAGCACAAAGTAGAAGAGTCTGGAGAAGACCAGACTGACAAAGAGGACAGTGATTACATGCTTCTGCAGGAGAAAGAAACTTGAGTGGTAACAGAGCTTTTAGGTTGAAAAGCAATGCCTTCTTCAATAGCCCTTTAGAGCAGAGAGATACCAAGAAAAGTCCATCTAGGTGTCATCTGGACATCCATCCAAAAACTTAGACTTCAAAAGCTTAGTTACCTCTCAAAACTTTTTTTTTATTCTACTCTGTTTTGGGTAATTGGAAAGGGCAAAAGTGTTTGCTCTCCTATTTGTGATGGGAACTATGCAATGATAAGGAAAAAGTGCACATGGTGTTCAGACTATAGCTCTTCCTTTGATACTCCCAGCACTGTCAGATGTGGCACAATCAGTTGCCAGCAGTGGGAGTTGTGTCCAAAAAATTCAGCTTGCTACTTCTGATGACTGAGATAATTTACTTTGACTTTTCCATTCAGCAGCTAACTCCTATTGATCCAGTTTCTAGTTTAACCTTTATTTAAATTCTTTGTAGAAGTTGACAGTAAAATGTTTCAGTTCATGCTGTAAACTGCATGTTGTCAAATAAACAGGTAACTGGTATAATACACATCCAATTGGCAAGCTTTATCAAATGTTCAAGCTTTATGCAGAGCCTGTGATCAGGTACTTGATAGTAAGTTGTGATGTTGCTGTGCTGAACCAGAAAAGGACAACAGAACAATGGTAGAAAATATTCCTGCCATTTTGTTGGAAGGGCTAGTTTAATACTGTCAGAACTCTGCTAATCGAAACAGCTACACCAGCTTTGTAACTGAAAGAGCAAATTACTGCTTGCCCAACTTATTCTGTCTGAAATGTCTGGGTAACACTCTGGTTATTTCCATGATCGTACATGAGGAGGCAGTGACTTCTGACTGGAAAAGTCTAGTGGCCCCCATAGATCCAGAGTAGTTCAAGTCTTCCTGGCCTCAGCCTGTCACATTCAGAAATCCAAGCCAATCATACTGAATTGTATGTTCTATGTGATTTACATTTATCAAATCACTGAATCATTTTCCCCTTCACTCCCTACTATTTTGATTTCCCTGCAATAGCTTCTGTTACCAAAAATGGCTGCTGGTAAGCATGAGCAGTTCTTTGTTTTCTAAATTATTCTTCTTCATGATCAGGAAGAGACTAAAAATGTGCTCATACTATATTGGGAAGCACTTACTTGGAAGTAAGAACAAGGGAAATGAAGCCTTGAACGCGTTACAAGCACTAATGGTTCCTTAATATTAGCTGTGATGCAGCTAATATTAAGGATGCAGCTGGGATTGGAAGGGATGTCAAAAGATCATCTAGCCCTATCCCCCTGTCAGAGCAGGATCACCTAGACCAAGTCTCACAGAAATATATCCAGGTGGGTTTTAAATGTCTCCAGAGAAGGAGACTCCACAACCTGCCCTGGGCAGCCCATGCCAGTGCTCTATCATCCTCACTGTGAAGCAGTTCCTTCTCACATTCTTATGGAACCTCCTATGTTCCAGCTTACACTCATTGCCCCTTGTCCTATCACTAGATGGCATTGAGACAAGCCTGGGTCCATCCTCCTAACACTCACCCCTCACATATTTATAAACATTAATGAGGTCACCTCTCAGTGTCCTCTTCTCTAAGCTAAAGAGACCCAACTCCCTCAGCCTTGCCTCATAAAGGAGGTGTTCCACTCCCTTTGTCATCCTCATTGCCCTGCACTGGACTCTCTCCAGCAGCTCCGTGCACTTCTTCAACTGAGGGCCCAGAACTGGACGCAATACTCCAGATGTGGTCTCAGCAGGGCAGAGTAGAGGGGGAGAAGAACTTCTCTTGATCTGCTGACCACCCCCATTCTGATCCGCTGCAGGATGCTGTTGGCCCTCTTGGTCACAAAAGCACATTACTGGCTCATGGTCATCGTGCTGTCCACCAGGACCCCCAGGTCCCTTTCTCCTGCATTGCTTTCCAACAGGTCAGTCTCCAATGTATACTGGTACCTGGAGTTGTTCCTGCCCAGATGCAAGACTCTACTCTTGCTCTTGTTATATTTCATTACATTTCTCCCTGTCCAGCTCTCCAGCCTGTCCAGGTCTCACTGAATGGCAGCACAGCCTGCTGGGGTGCTGGCCACACCCTCATCCAAGTCATCAATGAATAGATTGAATAGTACTTGTCCCAGTACCGACCCTTGGGGGACTCCACTACATACAGGCCTCCAACTAAGACTCTGTCCCATTGACCACTACTCTCTGGCTTCTATCCTGCAGCCACTTCACGATCCATCTCACCACCCAATCATCTAGACCACACTGCCGCAGTTTGGCCGTGAGGATGCTCTGGGAGACTGTGTCAAATGCCTTATAGAAGTCAAGACAGACCACATCCACCGCTCTCCCATCATCTATCCACCTGGTTATGCCCTCATAAAAGGCTATCAGGTTGGTCAAGCATGACTTCCCCTTGGTGAAGCCATGCTGACTGTCCCTAATGATCCTCCTGTCCTTGATGTGCCTGGAGACAGCCTCTAGGACAAATTCTTCCATCACCTTTCCTGGGATGGAGGTGAGGCTGACCGGTCTATAGTTACTTAGGTCCTCCCCCTTACCCTGTTTGAAGAATTGACATCTGCTATCCTCCAGTCCCTAGGCACCTCTCCTTATTCCCATGACTTAGCAAAGCTGATGGAGAGTGGCCTAACAATGACTTCTGCTGTCTCCCTTAGCACTTGCGGGTGAATCCCATCAGGGCCCATGGATTTGTGCACATCCAGTTTGCTCAAGTTACATATTCAAAGCAAAAAATTAATGGAATTAGAATTTGAACAGTCTCCTGTTTTGAAGCAACAGCACTGATTATTCCATTGCTCCAGTTTCTGCATTTAAGTTTATCTTTTTATTATGAAAAAGGATTGACGAGCAACTTGCTTCATATCTAACTTGAAAGTCAGTAGGACAGCAAAATAGTGTAACCTATTTCCTGCATCACCCATACCTATCCTGTTGAACACTGGTACTTCTCAAAGCTGTGTGCACCAGTGATTAGGCAACCAGTTTCAGTGGAACGAAAGTTGTTAATATTTCTTATTTCTCTGTGTAAGTAGCTACAGTTTGTACATAGGCATCTGCTTCACAAGACATTAAAAACACACAAACTATCCATACTAACTTATGAGTGACTACAGTGTTATTGGGCCAGCATCAGCACCGCTCATTTTTTTGATAACTATCACACTCTCGTATCACAAACACAGTGTTGTTTAAAGGGACATACATGTAGCTCTGTACATTTTCAATAACACCCAGTTAGAAACCTACACAACAACAAAAAAGAGCTTTAAAGCAATAGCATGGCCTGAATGTTCCTCTAAAAGCACAGGACCACCTACCTCAGCAGAAGGAAGCCATAGAGCAACTGTTAGAGGATGCCTCAGACAAAAGTTCTAATACCTACACAGTTAATACCTACCCTACCACCTGTAAGTAAATAATGGCACGAGCCTCCACGTAAATCCTCTTTTCACTTAAATATCACAATTGTGCTGTGAATTTTAAAGCTTTACCATAAACTATGACAAATATCTAATAACTTGGCCATAACACCACAGCATTTTCAAAGGAGAGCTGGTACCAGGCCAAACTTGATCACATTTTATCCTGCCACCTATTATATTCTAACCATTGTGCTGCAGGAAGTCCACCAGCTTTCCAGTTAAGCACAAGACCTAATAAACTGTACAAGTTGCCTTTGCAAACATGAGGTCTACTTAGTTTATAACAGGGCACAACTTAAGAACTTCTATGAGTAGGTGCAAAACAGTGTCCCCTCTTTTGCCATCCATAGACAGTTGTAGAACAACTTGTACTGGCAATCACTGTTTCAGCTGAAGTCCCTGCAATAGGCTTTTTTTCTTAAATAGAAAAAAATAAGAGTAGAAAACAGCTGGCACAGGCAGTGTAAGGAAAGTGGAGAAACTGGTAGTTTCTCTCTAGACTATCTCTATGCAGGGAGAAGTGGGAGGACACAACAAAGCTGGGGAAGGGTCTGGAGAATAAATCTTATGAAGAGAGGTGGAGAAAGTTGAGGTTGTTTAGTTTGAGGAAGAGGAGGCTAAGGGGAGACTGCTCTCTACAACTATCTGAAAGGACATTGTAGGAGATGTTGGTGCTGGTCTCTTCTCACAGGTAGTTAGCAACAGAATCAGAGGGAAGGGCTTCAAGCTTCAACAGTGGAGGTTTAGATTGAATATCAGGAAAAAATTCTTCCCAGAGAGAGTGGTCAGGCACTGGAATGGGCTGCCCAAGGTGGTGGTTGAGTCACCATCCCTGGATGAGTTTAAAGGACATTTAGATGTGGTGTTGAGGGATCTGGTTTAGAAGTGAACTTGTAGAGTTGATGGTTGGACTCGATGATCCCAAGGGTCATTTCCAATCTGAATGATTCTATGATTCCACGATACACAAACACACCTCACAATTCAATACGAAAAAGTCCACAGCAAGTAACACAGGTTTCTGAGTTGATGGATGCAGAAGCCCACAAACCCTGTTCTGTGTTCACATCCCATCATCAACAGCAGTGTTCCTCTTTTAGTCTGTACCAAGTTTTCAGGTTCTCTAGAAAGCTATAACCTATCATTACTTGAGAAAGATATTTAATCTGCTGATTCTGGGCCACAGTCATGGTTTGGGAAATACCTTTCTTTAATGCCTTGATGCTTTTTATAAATTATCCAAATCACCAGAAAGGCCTCCTTTCCATGGCATTTGTCAACAATCTCATCCAAGGTTTGGTAGCAAAACTACCTTCATTTTCAGTGCTGAAAGCAAACCTTTATTCCTCCAAAGCAGCTCCAAAGTAAATGTAAATGTTAATATTATGGCAAATCTAATTATTTACAATACCGAATGTTTAAGTGGTCAAGTATTTCCTCTTCCTTCTCAAATATTCCAGTTGGAATTTACACAAGAAAGTTATCCTTGAATAAACCAGGAAATGAAACCTGAAGTCTGTTTTTTAACAGGCATAAAATCACACCTTAGATTTCAAAATCTCTATTCATATTAACAAGCACCACAGCAGAGTGAGTGTGCATCTGCAAAAGACAACTATAGATTTTGAGAACCTGACATTCACACCGTAGTCATTTCAGCTTATGGGTTTGGGTGTCAGTACTGGACAGACAGAGCTATGAACTGTTTTATCTAGTCTTGCCTTAACAACTAAATACCAGCAGTTATCAGAGAATCATTGAATCACAGCAGCTTGAGGACACTACGTGCATTCCTGGAATATTTTCATTAAAGAGCACTATAGTTTGTAATCTCCAAGCATATTCCACTATATAAAGCATAGAGTTTTTAGCAGGACAGCCAATTCACTTAAAAAAGCATGTCTCATTCCAACCTAGGTTTGAAAACATACTAAACTAGACTGAACTACCAAAGTTATTTATACCATAAATAAAGATCACAGTAATTGCCAAGCAAATAGAGTCATAAATCAGCTGTGTGCAGTTACTCTCTCAAGTAACATAACACAATTTGTAATGTTAATGTCCAAAAAAGGGATACAACCCCCCCCACCTCCTTTACATGTATTTTGGTTGCAGATGTACTAAGACAGGACACACCTGAAACCAGAGTTCAGCTCATACTTGAATAAGCTGCAACTAGACCAAAAAAGGTTTATTGAATTCCTGCAGCTTGGTAACATGCTACAGCTGCTCAGACCAAGTAACCCTTGCAACAAAATGCAAATACTTCATCTATATTTTAGTTCTTCACCATCTCTTTTGATTTCATCTTCCCTAACTGTGCTAGCTGGGACCTTCTAAGCCAGCTATTAATCCACCGAAGGCTTGCAGGAATGCCACCATCACTCTGACTGCAATTCCAATGGGTGATAATCAGAAGTTATGAGAGACAAGACTAGATGGCTGACAGAGCCCTGCTTCATTACAAAATGAGACCAGAAAAATTGAAGAGGTAGAACTTTTGCATTCACACCTTTTAGGTGTAAGATATTACATAAAAATAGTATCATCAATAAGAAAACAAAGCTCCATTCAACTATGAACAAGAATTTGCAAATGCCATCAGCATTTTACTGATGCATTAATTGGTATAACTGCAGGATTCTGAAGAGATAAAGTTGCAGAGAAAACAATGACTTGTAAGAAGAGGGAAAACAGGCTTGAAAATCTGAGGCAGAAAGGATCGCTAAAATAAACTATAAGGTGAGACAGAAAGGAGAAAACCAAATACCGTGATTGAGGTGAGGTATAAGAACATCTCAGTGTAAGTCTACAAGACAGTAAACAAATGTTAAACAGAAGAAAAGGTACTAGAAGGATTAGCCTGACAGATAAGGACTAACGCCAAATGGAATAACTGAACACACTGGGTCATGCAAGAGGAAGACCAGTCCAACGAACACTAAACAACACTAAATCAACATTAGAAGCAGTATGCCAACACATACAAAAGGAGATTACAAGTATGACTGGTAAGGCATAACTACTAAGTTTCCATACACAAATAGATTTGTAACTATTGATAGAGGAAACAGTTTACTTGCCACAGAATGATCGGCATTTCCCGATACGCTTAAACTGCTAAGGTTTTCACTTCAAATGATGAAGAGATAAAAGTATTTTGTTTATGAAACAGCCACAAAGAGTAATTAGAACTTCCTATTTCAAGACCTTTGATTACATGAATTATCCTTCACAACTACTATTGATCAACATTTCTGTTAATCACACCAATATATCAATTTCAACAAAAATTAAATTCTCCTAAAGTCAGACCTTTATGCAATTTTATCTTAGAAACACTTGCACTAATTCATACCATAAGGATCTGTCCCTTAGTGTGTAAATAAGATCTGTTCCACTACAAGTATGATCATTTCTACAGCTCTACAGTCATCAGGGAAAACATATAACATTAGCTTTGTATAAATCAAATTCATTCAGTGTAATTATTCAGTGTAAACTACATAGTAGCACAGGAACTCCATGGTCCAGGGTCACATTTATTCCTTAAATAAATTGTTGAACACTATCTCCTTCCATGTGGTCAGAGAGAATTAAATTAGTTTAATTTATTCCTTTAAAATTGCATTTTTCAAAGCTGTAAGTAACACACTCAAACATTCCAAACCTGCCACCTCTTCAACACATTTTGCGCACATGTAGAAGGGTCACACAAGCAGAGGTAATTCTAAACAGTGTAGATCACATATCTAACCAAAAGTGAATGAAGAGACAGAACTGATCATCCTTTACAGACTTGGGTGATTTTCATTAGTTTCTCTGTGTTTATTTGGGTAATGAATTCCCCTCAGTGGCGTGACAGTGCATAATTAGTTAGATTTATTGATACTGAGTTTAGGCTACTAGGCATTCTTACATAAAGTATTTCACAAAGGTAAGAGGGTCTTTCTGATACTGTTAAATCTGAAGACAGTCAAAACAGATTATGTTTTTAAACTTGTCCAGAGCTGTAGTTTAGGAAGTACAGAGTAAGTGAAATTATCTGCAGAAGAGTCAGCTGGCTGATCTGTTTCTGTTACGAGCACAACACTTTATGTCCCGGCCTAGGTACTACTTTCAAAGTTTGTATGCACTCACTTTAACAGGTTTTCAAATTCTACTCTGCTAACAGTAAAATCTGCTTACTGAAGGTTAAACGTACTTCATCACAAGTAGCAAAGCTTTCATATCTTGTGACATCTCAAGGCATCATCCACTCTGTTATGTTCTAACAGGTGGCTGCGTAGTGAGTGTCAAGCAAAGAAACACTTTCTTGCATAACATCCTCTCTGCATTTTTACATAAGCACAAACCAAGAAGCCTATACTGCGAGAGAACAGAATGATTTTAGTGCATATCAGATTTTTCTCAGTATTCAAATACCTCATCTATTTTCTCTTCCCCTTTGCTTATCTGTCATCTGAACGTCAAACTCCAAATGCAGCAAAAGAACAGTCCACCAAATAACTGTTTTACAGATGCAACAACTGTTGCTGCAAAAACTGAAGCACAAGAGTTCAGTTTATTAGGTCTGTTACTCACAAGGCCTCACCCAAAGCTCTGCTTTGGCTTGCAAGGGAGTCAATACTAACCACAGAGAAAAAAAAAAACCAACCATCTTGTCATGCTGTTTATCAACACACTGCAGTAGATAGGAAAACTATAAAGCAGAGAAAGCTTCTAACAGCTTGACCAAAAGAAAAGATACCAACCAAATCTGTGTCATCAAGCAAAGGCTCATTCTAACCGGCAGTCACTGATTTCAGTTAGGTTGCAACCTGCCCAGTACTCACCATGCTGACTGCAGCAGCACACTGATTTATGACTGCAAACCAGGGGTCACTGGAGAGGGCATTATGGCTTGTTAGGCTCTAATACAGGTAGAGTTTCACCTGCAGTAGTTGCCCCACTTAATGATAGGGCATCTGATTGTGTGTGTGTACCCACATACATATTTTTATACCTAGTTCTTAATCTAGGTAATGTGAAAATCCAAAGTATCCATTCCTAGCCTCACTCTGTGGTAGAGAAGAAAAATATCCACCAGCAAGTCTGATTACCTTCTTTTTCACAGTACTAGGAGTTACATGTTACAGTCACTTTGCAAAAAACCAGAGTCCTCAAAAAACCCCCTTGCTAGAAGTTAGTGGTGGGAGTGGTGCAGAGTGTTCTTTCTTCCTTCATTTTGTGAGCCTTCATGGAATACAGTGCCACCACTGATCAGCATATGTCATCTGCATGTCCTCATGCTCTCTCATGATCTCTTCCCCACTGAGTGTATGAACAGGAAACCACAGTGTTGGACCACCTTCCACACCCCCCCCTCGCCCTCGTGCAGCAGCAAGGTGCCACAAAACTCATGGGGAAACATACAAATCATTAAAGGCAAACACTGCAAATAGCACTGTTAGAAATATTGGTCCCTGCTGCCTTGAAGTCTCCTCTTAGCAATTTCCTCTAAGTACCATTCTGCATAGAGGACTGCTTAAATTATTTTATACTACTAAATGTTCTATGCCTCGATTGTATTAATGCCCAGTTGCTCAATGCATTCCAATTAAAACAGGGTGCATGGTAATGGAAAAATAGGCATTTTTTCCCCCACCTAATTTGACATCTTAGGTTTTGAGTGGATAGAACAAAGGACAAAATGTGGTATAGCGCCAGTCTCTAAAACGAATAATGACAATTCTCAGTATTTAATTTCTGAGTATTACAATGTACTAGATGTAAAACTCCTCAAAGAAACATTTTGTTCTTCACTGAAGCCATCTCTGAGACGACTCCCAAGAATCAAACAGGAACACTTTCATCAACCTTACAACAGGAAGTTTGGCAGGGAGAAAAGCAACGCTCTGTGATTATGTAGTTTTTCTGACAAACAGGCACAACATGAAACAATTTTCATGCGTGTGTGTGTGTATAGACATTTAAACTAAAAAACCAAAACCAGCACGGGAAACGTTCTGCAAAATGTGCTTTATAGAAATACAGAAGCAAACCACCTTTGAGACTGTACGTTACTGAAAACTAACCTGGAAGACTGGCATTTTTCCCCACTTCAGTTGACATTTCAGTCTTTTTTATGGGATAAGGGAGGAGGAGTTTGAAGGCCAAAGCAGGAATCAAAAATAACACAGATCTAACATTAGCAGCAGGTGAAGGATAAATGCTTAAACAGCAAAGCTGAAGTGGCACTGGAAACACTGCAAGCAAATTAGCATCAGAGAGATTAAAACTCCAAACCAGCAGCCCTAGAGAAGTGTCAGAGAAACCACCAGCAAAAAACTTCCCACACTACAGCCAACTCCAAGAAAACCATATTCAAAGAACAAGACCAGATAGTCATTTGAAAAGAGAAAGGTGCCAAGACATCCCACAATTTTTATTTAAGAACCTTAACAAAAATTCATGCCTAAACTTAGCTTTGCATAACTATGAAAAAAACAACTCATCCACTGAATTAAATTCATTTTAAATAAAAATATATTCACTAACATTTCTTGCTTTTCCTCCTCCACTGCATTTTTAAAATTTCAATATGGCAAGAATGTTTCAGAAGATCAGGCTGAGAAAGAATATTAGATTATATACCTGTTGTGTAATGTTTCATGACAAGCAATTAAATGGGACTGGCTAAACCAAACCCTAATGAGCTAGTCAAGGCAAAGGAGAAAAGGCACATTCCCCAGGTTTCAACAAATCACACCATCTTATGCACCACTAACAATGAAAACAGAATGACAAGAAACTAAAGGAATAATAAAGTTTGTTAGCCAAGGCTGGTTACAAACTCCAATGAAATAGATAATCCATTCATCTCCATCTGGCCTAAGCTTCCAATTAAAGCAGAAGGGCAAAACCAGCTAATCTAACAGTATTGTTAAAGGTTCATGAAGAGGCCTCAGTGACTAAATAATATATGTATTACTTGAGTTTCATGTTGTATGTAAAAAAAAAAAAAAAACTACAAACAAAACGTGATTCCTGTGACAAAAAAAAAAATCCTTACAACAAGAAAAACAGACTCTCTGGTTGGAAGATCATCAAGTCCAACTTTCAACCCAGCACTGCTAGGTCACCAATACACCATGTCCACATGTCATAGGCACTGGTGTAGCACACAAGTGAACACACTATTGTACACACAGGATTTTTAGGAGTTAGACCTGCTCCTCCACACTCACACATGCATTTCAGTAAATCCTACGTCTGGATTAGAGGACTTGGGTTTGTCATACGACAGACCCAGGACAAAGATATGTCCAGAGGCCAAGGTACAAGAATACCAGATGATAAGAACGAGCAGTTGGACTGGAGACATTTAAAAACTGTAGGACGTAGTGCTAACAAGACTGGGAATCTCCTTTCCTGTCTTTTCCTGTAGACATCACAGCAGAGTTTTCAGAAGAGATCTGAGCAGAACAGTGCAATATCTTTGGTGAGAATAAAGGGAGAATTACTACCCATGTTAGGGAGGAACAAGAGAATAAGCAAAAGACTCTATAAAAAGAGTCTTTGTTGGAAAGAATAGTGGGCAGCACATGGCCCAGGTGGAGGTAACAGCACTTGCACTGCTGAATAGAATGGGGTGACTGGGTAAGTAAAGACATAGTCATATTTCAGTGTGGAGAACATGAGTGGAAGGAAGGATGGGTAAGGGGAACAAACAGAATCACAGAATTACAAAATTATTGAGGCTGGAAAAGACCTCTGAGATCATCAAGCACAGCCTGAGTCCTGTCCAACATCACGGCAACCTAGACCATGACACTAAATGCCACATCCAGTCTTTTCTTAAAAATCTCCAAGAATGGGGACTCTACCACCTCCCTGGGCAGTCCATTTCAGCGTCTAATGACTCTTTCCCTAAGGAAGTGCTTCCTAACATCCAATATAAACCTCTTTTGGTGCAGCTTCAGGCCCTGCTCTCTTGTCCTATCATTGGTTGCCTGGGAGAAGAGCCCAACCTCCACCTTACTACAACCTCCCTTCAGGTAGTTGTAGAGAAGACAAGACTCCCAATGAGTCTCTTCTCCAGGCTAAACATCCCCAGCTCCCTCAGCTTCTCCTCTAGACCCTTAACCAGCCTCACTGCTCTCCTCTGGACCCACTCCAGCAACTCAATCTCTCCTAAAGTGAGTGGCCCAGAACTGCACACAGTATTTGAGGGGAGGACTCGCCAGTGCCGAGCACAAGGAGAGAATTACATCCCTAGTCCTGCTGGCCACACTATTCCTGATACAAGCCAGGATGCCATTGGCCTTTTATGCTACCTGGGTACACTGTTTGATCCTGTTCAGCTGGTTGTCAACTAGTACTCCCAGGTCCCTCTGCCAGGATGCTCTCCAGCCTGGGGGATGAGTGCATCCCCCAGTCTGTAGCTGCATGGGGTTACTGCGGCCAAAATGGAGGACTCTGCACTTGGCTTTGTTAAACCTCATCCCATCAGCTTCTTTGGTCAAACAAGAACATAGAGGAAAATATGGAATTTATGAGAGCCGTTGGCACAGCAAGGCCACACTTGCAAAATCCAGAGAAAAATCACGTTACACTAAATTGAGATTAATAAAGAAGGAGTAGTGTTTGCCCATTGAAACAATTACATGACAGGATGAAAACTGTCTTACCTCGCAAAAAGTGTGTCAAAACACTGCAAGACTCGGGCTTTTTTCCTTTTTCTAATGTCATCACATTCAAAATTTGGAAGGAGAGGCTGATACTGTGGCTAGGAATAATTGGAAATGGAAATTGTTTCAAGAACATGAAGTTTGTTAGCTTAATGGAGGCTTACTGTGCAATACAGAGATTACACGCAAGAGTATGTCATTGCAGAAAATAAAATCAACTCATTTACAGTTTTTATTATTAGATGGAAAAGCTGTGTTACCATCCATATTTAATGACTATGACTATTAAGGAATGAGCAGAAATTCAGAATCCCTGCCAACACCAACATTTTCTTTTACTACAAAAGCGTGCCTTAAATGGAAGCAACACACAAAGACAAATAAGAGGGTTTCTGTCAGCTATGCCAGATGCCTGTCAATAAAACATGCTCAGAATTTGTTAATAGATTCTAGAACTTTTTTTTTTTTACATTTCAAAGAATAGATGTCTCAGAAATGTATCTACAGTAGGGGGCTTTTTAGAAAGGCTTCTTTTTTCACTTGTCATAAGAACTTTTGAAGTGCAGAATGGCTTTTTTCTGAATTTTAATGTATCAAATAGGTTACAGATTCCTACAGAAATCCTTCACATTATGCAAAGGACTGTCCTTGAAAGTTCTTGTTGTTTCTACCCTCTAGCTTACAGCATTAGGATTTCTTATAATTAACTGTGAAGTATTAGGCAGACCCCCTCCAAAAAATAAGAATCTCTTCAATTTTGGCTACTGTCAACAGCACAGCAAAGAATTCTAAAGAAATCTCTGCAAAGATACATCTAAGAGATTTACGAACACACCCAAATACTCAACTCCCACTGCACTAATGAGACACCTCCAGGTACTCCCTGTAGGTGTCTTAACAACTTCCACAAATCAGACTCTAAGGATATGGCCGAGTGTATCTTGCTCC
Organism: Phoeniculus purpureus; assembly: GCA_028565055.1. Lineage (NCBI taxonomy): Eukaryota > Metazoa > Chordata > Aves > Bucerotiformes > Phoeniculidae > Phoeniculus > Phoeniculus purpureus. The sequence goes on along the minus strand of JAOXOE010027517.1, from coordinate 292 downwards.
TGTAGTCCTCATCAATGTCAGCTTGGGATTGTGGGCTTTTGGCACCTCTAAAGCGGCCTACACGTCTAAGTCACTTCTGATTATCCCCATCTGTGCACATTTATTCCTGTATAAAAGTACCTCATCTCTGTTTACAGTTTAAACCACAAGCCTGGACCTTGGGCTCACACAGGGAGACAGGAATACTAACAGCAAATTATAAAAGAGTAGGAGTGAAGCCTGAATATTTCAACACCAGCGTTTTCTTTCCCCCCCACCCAATCCCTCTTAAAGTGCTGAAGGGGGAAATATA
>JAOXOE010027516.1:0-18232 GCA_028565055.1 Phoeniculus purpureus | reverse complement strand
TCCTTTTAGGTAGTTGTAGAGGGCAATAAGGTCTCCTCTCAGTCTTCTCTTTTCCAGACTAAACAGCCCCAGCTCCCATGCACATTGACCACGACCAGTAAAATGTTGACTATTACATGTACTTGTTGTCAGCCTGTGCTCTAGATAAACATTATATATATATATATATATACACAAATTTTATACATAGATAAATTTTAGTTTAGTTTTGTTGCCTGTCTGATTGTAAGGTCTGTGCCAGTAGCAAAGATCTCCAAGAGGAGGGCCTCACCCTAACCAGCCCGTCCTTCAACAACAGTTGTAGAATGTCATAGACTCTACATTCTCTGTCGAGTCTATTACCAACTTTTCCTTTGCTCTGGGAGGCCTGATGGGTGCTCAGGAGTATGTAATTGATCACTCAAATAAAATACAGCTGCTTCTTAAACATTTTTCGTTCTCCCAAATAATTCTCCATCAGTCACTTTCCCCATCTTTGCTGAAGACAGTGCCCAGGCAGGGAGCCTTTAACAGAGGGTTTGTTGTAAGGTAATGTGCCAGTGGTAATGCAGAAGAATTGACAGGATGCTCTCAGCAGTCAGAAAAGATTTTGAACTACGGACTGTAACATAAGGTTTTGCTGCAGTCAGTGGGGAAAAAAAATCTTACTAAAAGAAGGAAAATGTTGTTAAAATAACAGGAATATAAGTCTGTGTGCTGCAAGTTGAAAATGAAGTGCATCCCACCTGGTATCTCAGTCTTCAACCTAACTGCAGAATGAAATGAAGAAGATTGATTGTGGGCACCTTGCAACTCAGACTGCATGAATTTGCAAAAATGCTGTGGCCAACTTCTAAAAGAATACCGAAGGTTTTTTAATCTGAAGTTTTTATTTTTGAAGTTTGGGGCTGTGAATGGAAAACAAATTGTTTATAAGCTGTGCTTCGTGTATGAAAAAAAGAGAATGTGTTAATGGAATAGAGCAGTTAGCGTGGGCTGGCTTATTGTTCTTGCAGCAACAGAGACACTTTTAGCTTGCAGAGATTCTGGTTTCTTTTGGCACAGATGTCCTCTTTGTCCTCTGGCACAGTTTTCCTTGATTTTTCAAAGAAAGATTGGATGTTTGTCTTCTGTCTATATCTAAGAAGAGCAGCTTGTCTCTCCCACTGGTATAATGTGCCTTTGCTTATTGCTCTGCAGTATTCCGTGCGGAAGCATCCAGGACTGGATAACCTCTAAAGAGCAGCTGCCTTTGGATATTTGGCACTGTTATTAGCAATATACTATTGGGATCACAGACTTCTGTAATAAATTTAGCAGTCTTGGCTGCACTGCTGTTAGACTTATCTAGCCCTCTCAGAGCTAGAGAATTTGAAAAGTACATATCCTATTCTCATGGTGCTGAATGCCAGTGCATGGGTAGGAAGAAAATAATAAGTGTGTGTACTTTTATGAAGATTTGACATTTAACTTTTGATACCTCCTGACTTCCTCTGGCTGTTTGTTCACTATGTTGCCTTTCGTTGCCTGTGAGGACAACCCAGGGGAAGGGGGCTGAAAGGTTGCTAATGACAAAAGGAAAAAGTCAGCAAGGAAGAAGATAGGCCCAAATGTTCAGAAATTAGAAAGTGTTTGTGAATCTGCTCTGAAGGTAGGTCATGAACAGACAATACTCAAGTCTGAGCAGTGTTCTTTCCAGTGAGGTTTCCTGCAGTTCTTCAGGTAAAGGGAAAATAATAAAGTCAGCACACTCCAGTGTAACATGGAGCTCATACAGCATAACCTGACTGCAAACACAGTTAATTCCCCTCCTAGGAAGCCAGTGTGACTTATTCTGTGTTCATCAGAGTCAGGTCAAGGAATGAAATGATTGTGAATTCGTGTACATCAAAGTTGGATGCTCTCTGAAGTTCCCAGGCTGCATCCAGGTTGACCAGATTAACCAAGTTTGACTTACTTTGTTATCTACCAGTGTTTGCATAATGAGAGAAACACGTGGCTTTAACATTCTTTGTCTAGAAGGTAATGGAGGGGTGACCTAAATCAATGGGTTTTCATATTGCACCACTTTACTAAAACAGCTTTCTAGTAACTGCATGCAGTATTTCTTCAGTGTTCACTGGCAACAACAGTTTTAAGCAGTACAGCAAAATAGTTTTGGATGCCTAGATGATTACTATGGACTTGGGTACTCACAAAGCAGCAGCAGTGGAGGGATACAAGCACCCACAGCTGACCTGCCTTAATTTCTCTACTTCTCAACCCTTCTGTATGTTCACAGGCAAACTAAAATGAGTTGAGGCACATCTGCAGAAATGTGGTGCATTAATCCACAGTTGCAGTCAGTGTTTTGTAATCTCATATTTGCATTATTAATCTTCTCTGAAGTATGAGTTTCATGGATTCAGATCTGCTGTGCATTCTGTGAGGGGAATCTTGGGGCTTTAAAATGTATGCACAAAGAAATACAATTTGGGATGGAAAAAAGACCATTTTTTAGAACAAGTGCAAAACAGGGAAGGTAATGGATGAGTCAGGAGGATTTGCTGGACTTTATCCCAACCCCTAAAATTCCCTGACAGAAGCTTAATTTTTTTTTTCTTCTACCTCTGCAAACTTTTCCATTTAAGACAGTACTCAGAATTGTGCTTGTGCTCTGTGTAGTGCTCACCAAGATGGTAATGCACAATTTGCAGTGTTATCCATCTGCTGCTGCTGATACATACTGTCTTGTGAAGATATACTGGTATGGGCAGCAACTGCAAATCTGAGTTACCTGCAGGGCCTTGTGAGTAGCTCCTGCCAGCAAAAACCTTTCTTAGAAACTTTTTGATTGTGCTTATAATCTGTGGTTTTCAATATGGAGGTTGTGTTCTTTTCTAGACCATACCTTTAGAAAGGATCTTGGCGAAACTGATGGAACTAATGCGCTGTGCAGGTCTGTGATGAAGCATAGGGTGTCCTTGACTACGATTCATACTTTGTGACTTCCAAAAAGACCAACTGAAGATCTGCAGTTATATTCCAGTATTACTTAAAGCACTCTGTTAGCATCAGAGTCGTGCAGTACCAAATGTTCTTCAAACATAGAGGATTCAATTCTCCAAGCATCAGATACATTACGAAAACACTAGTGCAGATGTATCAATTAAAATTAGAAAGTACTGGTGGCTTATCACCTTAGTGATAGATTTGGTTTCCCTGATTTTATCTGAAACAAGTGTTTGCTCTTCTACATCTTCATTTTCATGTAAACATCCTAAAATATTAAGGAAATTGAGCTGGGCTTGTCCTGAAATCACTTTTTGTCAGGAGCTGTAGTTACTCTGGTGTAAAAACCTGGGCACCCGCAACACCCCTTGTGTGGCTGCTTTGCTTAAGAGTGGAAATGAGTGCTCAGTATCCCACCGATTGGGAAAACTGTGGCCATTGGGATGGAGCTCATTGAAATAAGGGATAGCTGGCAGACCAGATACATATTGGATTGAAGAAAACTAATATGCTGGAGGGGAATAAATGAGTGGAAACTCAACCAGTGCATTTTTCACCTAAAGGACGTGATACTTAGAAATTCATCGTTTTATGCTCTTAAGTAATGAATGAGCTTGATTTTGGTAGTCCTTTAGAATGCCACCTAACTAAAGATAGTGGCACTCAAACATTACCCGGTGGAGATTAACAAGAGTTGTCATCTTATGACATGTCATCTTGTTGCTAGAGACGCTGGTGGGGGTAAGAGGGAAATAATTCTTATACCAAGAAAGTTGCTGGGGCCTTTCTGATTAAAGAGATAAATACCAACATATATGTTGGAATCCTACCACAGTTTACCTCGCCTTGAGAGAAATGTGCTGGGTAAACTGTCTTGTAGGGTAGAGTAAGAATTGGACAGGAATTCCTTGCTGCTTATAAGTGGAAGCCTGAAGAGGTACCAAAACTCCAGACCCTCCAGTTTCTCTGTGTGTGCCCCTTCTCCTGTAAATGAATTAGACTATTTCTAATTGTGCAGAGAAAAAAAAATAGCCTTTGCCTTACACAGGGATTGATATGTAATTGAAGGGGCTGTTAACCCTTCAGTGGAAGGGAATCTAAAAACTAACAAAATCTTCCTCTTAGCTAACACAATGCATTTTTGCAGTCATTTTGGACAAACACCAGTAGGGTGCATTGTTTGGCTGCACAGTGGTATGGTATTGCCATTTGCTCTAGTTTTAGTCCAGTATTTTTTCTGTGCAGGGTTTTTTGAGGTCTTCTTCCTTGGGAGGATTTTCATTGATCCCCTCCCTCATAATTGCAAGGGACCAGCTTTAGAACTTTAGGTTAGAGTGGGTACCAAAAGCTCAAATAAGAAAGGAGAAAAAAAGAGTGAAAGTAACTCCAGTGCGCAAACCCTATGTCTTTTAAGTCGCTATGACTCACAGTTTTGACTGAATTTGGCAGCAGTTGTGGTATTTTGGGTATATTTGTGGAAACCTGCAGTGATGGGTTTTGTCATTCTTTGTATGCAGTAATTCAGCACAGATTTTATTCTTTCAAACCCTTACAAAGCCTTTTGAGATATTTTCAGGAATCAGAGTTAGCTTTGAGTTACTTGAAAAATATTATTCCATAGATGATGTAAAGAAAGTGTGCTCTCCCTTGGAGGTTTTCTATCCTTCACTCAGGGGCAGAAAGGCTGGGAGCAGGGCCAGAGGTAGGTAGTTGGCAGGGTCAGTGCCTCCTATAGAAGAGTGAATTTGGAGTCTAAACCTTAGCAGACAAGGGGATGAAGGAGAAGCAGCCAAACCCAGGATGTGCAGCTTTGAGGAAAATACCTATAAAAACATAGCAGTGGGAAGTCAGGCATACTGACAGCAGCCTTGACCAGACTGCGTCATCTCTTTCACAGCTGGACTCAACCTGCATGTGGTCTCAAAGTTGCAGTAACCTGCCCTTGTCCTGTCTTTGGGGACAGCACTGCAGAGCTCTGTCCCCATCTTATCATCAGGCTTCTGCCCCTTCAACTCAGGTCCTTTGGGTGAGCATGGTGGCTGTGCAGCCCTGTAACTGTCACCCTCGGTGCTGGTGCAGGGTAGAGCTTGTCAGAAGCCTCTACAGACTCTGTGCTAATCTGGGTCCTTTACAGTGCCTTAAAGGGTTTGGAAGAAGTTGAGGATTTCAGCCTTGTTTTCAGAGAGGAGCCATCTAATTTAGCTGCTAGGACGAGTCAGTGGGAATAACTAAATATGTGCCCAGATTTAAGTGTTTGGTGATTTAAGTGTTGAGCTTCTTGCCCACAAGCACTCCCAAGTCCCTCTCCTCAGGGCTACTCTCCAGCCAGTCACTGCCCAGCCTGTATTTGCGCTTAGGCTTGCCTCGACCCAGATGTGGGACCCTACACTTGGTCTTGTTGAACTCCATGAGGTTGGCTTGTGGCCACTTCGTGTATATTTTGAATTGGATAACACTGCAGTTTATTATGAGAAGGAACAGAAACAGCTATTGGTGCTGTCTCTGTGTTACAGCAATGGTTCTCAGCCTTTCTCTGCTGGGCCAGAATGGCCATAGAGGTGTCGTGGCTCTTGCTGCAACTCACAGCTGAGCAACGCTCTTAATGGTGGGTGTTGATGATATGATGCTGTTCCTCACCACTGGTTTGTGTTTCAGGTATTCATGTCCCAGCTCTCCTGACCAGTACTGCCAGAATATCCAATCTTTTCTCCAGCAATTACAACATTATTTGCTGGTATTTTCATTCTTTCCTATAATCAAAGTTATAAGCTGACTGGGAAAAACACTTATGATCATATGATCCTGTTTCACACTAGCTGAACCATTTCTAGCTGCACGAACAGATGAAAAAAAATTCCTAAAGATCTATTTAGTGATAAATCAGAGTCTCACATAATATAATTCAATCATAATAATTAATGGATTACTAAGTAATCATGCAATGTGATTTTTAAGCTCTGAGAATAGTTCAGACTGAATGACAGTAGAGGACAAAAGAGAGACACAGCTGAGATGAGATCAAATGTTACTTCCACAGTAGCTTGAGATGGAGCTCCACAAGTTCTACTGAGAGAAAGGCTGGGTCCAATAGAACATTTCTATAGATAGAGGGGGTTCTGTGGTTCATCACAGCAGATGAAAGAGAGATGCCTGCAGAAGATGAGCTCCAGAACAAAAGAACAAGTGGGCAAGAAGCCTCCCTAAAGACTTGGGCTCTGCTGAAATACTTTTTGCTTTACTATACCAGAAAGTCCTTCTTAGTTGGAACTATCATTTAACATAAAAATTTCCTATAATCTAACCAACATACACTGGATATCCTGCTGCAGAAGACAGATATGTGATAAAACAGATATTAAGTCCAGGTATCATGCCTTGTCAATGCTTTGAAATGGAAGATTAACAGCTATTTGAGTGAAACTGCATTCAAAGAAATCACAATTTGCCCTCTTATTCCATGAAGAACAAGCTCCTACCACTCATGCCTTGCTTACAAGATACTTCTTCCCTAAAAACTGTTAATTGCTTGTGAAAGAGATGAAACTGCAACAGCTGCCCTTGGCTGAGCCCCATGTCTTATCTCAGAAGGTAGTTAATCTTGCTGAGGCTGCATGAGACTGAACATTGTAATAAAATGAAGGAACAGTGTGCACAAACCCAGTTTCATTGTTCAGTGCTCAAAAGCCTCAGCAAGATAGTTCACTAAGTACCAATGCTGCACTTAATACTATTTGTTAAAATAAAATACCGCCATTCTCCTTATCTCTCTTCTAAAACCACAGTGATGCTATTTTAGAACTAATTTACAAAGAACTAGGTCAGGATCTACTGAACAGGTCAGCTTCATCTGTGAAATGGCTTTTACTTAGGTTCTTGTAGCACTGGGCGTGGACCTTTTATAAGCTCTTGGTTGTTTTTCAGAGCAAGTGCAGGCTTTTCCTGATACTTGTCATTCAACTACTGCATAGTAATCAACAACATGGAGTAAAATGCATTTACTCTACAGGGGAAAACCATGTATCTTTGGTTTCGTCTTACCACAAAGTAACATCTTCCTCTGTGATAAAGGGTTCTTTTATTACCTAACAAATCCCTACATTTGTTCCAGCTTCTGCAATGACAACTTTTTAAGAGTCTTGTCCCAAAGTCTCTGTATTTGTTCATTTGCTGGATGTGCGCAGAGCTCCTGAACACAGTATTTAGAGTGGGGCTGGCAATTAGGAAACAGAATTATTTCAAGTGATGACTGTTAGGCTCCCTGTGGCTAGTTTGCTGCAGATATAGTTCACCGCTTCCCTGCTATGAAAAAGGGCTTCATTTTGTGCTTTCACAATTTCCTACATTACTGCTTGTTCGTCCAGAGAGACTGAAAGATGTTGAAAGGAAGCAGGGATCAGTAAGAGAAAGGAATGATTAAGGGATACCACTTGGGAAAAAGGAAGACTAGTAAGTTGGGTGGAGGTGAGAAAGACTTGAGTGAAATGAAAAAGATGAGACAAGGAATTACTTAATCTCCAAGACAATATTTGTAGGATGCCTGAGTTGGATGAGTGAATTGATGCTTGAACTCTCAGGCTTTCACAGAACACTCCTGAAATAATTGAGTGTAATTTTTTTTGAGGCTACCTGTTCGTTCCTTCCAATGAGACTCACCATTTCTGTTCAACAGGACTCCAACCCACAAGCAGACATCTGAACTAGTTAGTTGGTATGTACAGCACTACATGAAATAACTCTTCTCTTCATACACTAACTCTAGCAATTCTATTGATGCAATCCTGAAAAAAAGCCCTGAGTGTCTGCGTTCTTTCACATTATTGAAATATATTTTTAGTTTAGAAACTTCATGCATAAATATTGAGAGGGACCTATCAGAGGTTTACTTTGACATTTCTTTTAATGTAGAACATTACAATTTATACTTTTGCTATTACTTGAAGACAGGATATCAGCTTTTGCACAGGCAAGATTATCCATTCTGTGAGTATCTCTGATGATGTTAACATTCATGCAGATTATTTTGAGGAAGTAAGCTTCCTACACACCACTAATGACAATTCAGATCCATTAGTGTGTTATGTATTATTGATTTAAAGGATTACTGATTAATGCTGCTAGTAGATATATTTTCACTCCTGGGGAGTAAAGGACTAGCACATCTTGTTACTGTTGTGACTGAAGTGTTGCTGCTTGCTTTAGTCAATCCCTTGCTAATGTCTCCTTGCCTTCCTCTGCTCTTTTGCCTTGTGCCCCCTTCTTCCATTTACTATGTTCTTCTAATACGCAATTAAATATTAACTATTATCCACCCTCTGTGTAAGAAGAATCTGTACAAAACTTTGGGCGCCATAAGGTAACACTAAAATGGGGATCTCATGCACGTGAAGCAGTTTTTCAGAAGGGAACAGTGTAGACTTTTGTGGTCACTGCTCCTTCCAGAGCCTGGCACAAGCTGCTCTGCCCCTGGCTACGGCTGCTGTCCAAGGACCACAGTCTGCTGCTGGCACTGTGGAGGCTTCTCCATCACTGCAACAGCCCCTTGTCCTACTACATCTAGGTTCTTCACAGTATGCAGGTACATGAGGTTACTTAGTACTGGACCACTCATGTTTCTTCCAGGGCATTTGGGGTTTGTGTCCAAGCCCTCACTACTCTTCCTAATAATTAGACATCACATTAGGCTATTTGCACTGATAATCTACACCAGATTTCAAGGTCAGGGGATTTTTAAAGTACTGAAATATTATTACTTGATACCAGGTTCTCAAGTTTCTGTAAGGTTTAGTCACCTCAACAGTCAATAATGAGAATGTGCTGTCTCCATCAGCTGTGGGACAGAGCAATGCAAAGATCACATGCCTCTGGAAGTCAAGGCTCAGGACATGGATATAAAGGAATGCTGCAGGTGGCTGCACAAGAAGAGCTATTGAATAGAAATTTTAAATGTACCTTGTTTCACATGTCTGGGGGTGTTTTTCTGTTACACCTTGTCACCTAAGATCCATTATTTTGCTGTGAGACCTAGAGCCAAGCACTCCTGTATTGAAGTGGAGCAGAGTGTTCCTCAGGTAGGATGGGCTGTTAAAGGTTTCCTTGGTAATAGCTGTGAAGGAAAAAAAAAGATGGAAATCAATCTAGATCAACTGAGTAGTATCTTTTGGTAAATTAATCTGTCAGTGTGAAGCTGTATCCTGAATTTAAACAGCATCAATCTCCTGCCTCACTCACTGCTAATTCATTTTCCTTTGCACTAATACCTCTCCTCACTCATCACTCAATGAGAGTGTGTTATATAATAGGAGAGTAGCTTCTGTTTACTGTCAGCAGTCACTTTTTCTCCTTGTTTATCCCCCAAGGTTCTGGACCTCACAAGAGTGAACAGAGCACACAGGAGGAGGTTTAGGCACCCTATTCCCATTTTAGTAGCAACCAATTAAAGTGTCACATGAAATTTTGCCTCTTTACATACACAAGCTACTTACTCAGTGAGCACTGTTGGAACTGTATAGTTGTAAAGCAATGTGTTTCTTGCCCAAAACATTTCACACCTCGGGACTCCAATGGAACCTTAAACTACTACAAAATACTTTTTTATGCCTTTTATTGGATTTTTTTGCCTATCCTAAACCAAGAAGTGGCAAAGTCTTCTGAGCTCTATCTCCCAGACCTGTGAGAACAAGATTTTGCTTCTAAGGCAAATACAGTTGCTACCAATTTATAGCAGTATGAATACAGTTAATCAACCTCTAAGATAATTAAGCTCATTCTTCAGCTCCAACAGTAGAAACTCCTGTTTTTTGACTCAGCAACATAACATTCTTGTAGATTAACAACTGAAATAAGTTATGACAGAAATGTGAAAGCAAGGAGCTTGTTCAAATGACACATCACAATGACTTTGTATTTGCATTCATCCTGTTATTTACTGGAACTGTTTGGAAATCATTCCACTATCTCCAGCACTGCTTATATTTCCCTGCGTGCTGTATTTCTCTCATAGCTAGGTCCTGAGCATGGATTCCACCCTGCTAACCTTAACAAAGCTTTCACACCTGGCAGAAGCCAATCACCTGTGCCCTCTCTGTGGTGCCGAGAGAGAGAGAGGCCTGGAAAGTGCCTTGTTCTGGCTAATCTTAGAATCACTCAGAACAGGATTATTCACTTGATGGAGGCGTTTAAAGAGGCCACTCGGCTAGTTCATAGGAGACAACTAAGTTCTCGATTGCTGAGGCTGTTTAAGGCGATTTCTCACTTTTCTAAGGTCTATGTTATCTATGCATAAAATTTCCTGTCAATCATAAGAACTGTATTCCTTGTGGTTATTTTTTTTACAATGCCAGGAAGCTGTTACAGGAGCCTGAGCAGATGTCCAAACATTTATCCTTAATGTCATTTATCCTTAATGTGGATACAGATTCCTTTGGCCTGAGAGCTGATTTTCCTGTGATTTCCAGTGGGATTTTGCATGTTAGGCTCATCAGCGACTGATGGAAACAACTATCACAGGCTGACAGGATGAGAGGTAGCAAAACAGTGCTGTCTGAAAGATGACGGTAAGCTAAAGATAGATAATCCATCAAGGCTTTGAAGGTGATGACCAGCAATATATAGAATGTAATAGAAAAGGGATGGTTCAAGAATGGGCAGCACGGTAATAATGGCCAGAGCAATGGGCTGGGAGAGGGCAGGGTGGAGATGGAATGGGCAGGGACTGGGCTGTGTACAGCTGTGGGTGGTACACTGGCATCCTGTCTGCAGCCTTCTGATAATTGCCAGGCACATTCTATTAATTAAGACTGAAGTAAAAGGATGTTATAGCAACTCAAAGACAAGTTGATGAGGATCCAGAGGAGGCATTTAGCACAGTAGGTGTTAACAAAGGCCGCGCTGCACAGGTAAAGAAATGAGAATCTGCTGCTGGTCTCTCAGTTCTGGGCAGGACACTAGCCACTGAAACCTCTTACTGACTCAGTTGAAATATCTTCAGCTATTTTGAATTTGCTCTCTCTCTTCAGTCTGGTTTCAGAAAGAATCTGAAGACAACAAAGAAAATTTAGTGCTGTTAGCAAGTGCGCTGTGTCTCCCTTTTCATGCTGCCCCAATTCCTGAAAGTACTGGGCACAGAGAACAGGCTTAAGCTGCAGCCAGTGATAAAGCTGTCTGCTTATTAGTGCAGGAGCAGAATTTCCTACCACCAGTGGATTGCCAATCATGTCTTTCTTATTGTTTACACAATTGGTGATGGTATTTCTAGACAGGAGGATTTCTTTCACATGCATGTTGTAAGACAAGACAGTATGTGCCAGGAAAAACAGTTGTGTAACCATCAGGGCAGCACACGTATTCTCTGTGGATCATTTGAAGACAATAGCGCTATTATCCAAGGAGAATGATGGCAATTCTTTAATATCAAATGAGACCACGCTTTGTTTACCTTCTGGCTATCATGAATTATTATTTCTCAAACCCCAGGGTTTTCATTTTGATTGCTGTGTGTGGGTGCAAATTCCTTATTGTTCCTCTCCTCTCAGTCTTTTCATTAAAGACCTCGCTGTTTCCATTACTGTCCTGTCTTACCTATCAGGATGCTTCCCCATGACAGGATCTGGTCACTGAGTTCGTTATTTCAAGAAATAACTCCAACATAAGCAGATGAGATGGAAAAACAAACAGCACCAATTGTTTTTCCCGTAAGCAAGGAAAATTCTCTATTACTGCTGACCCAAGCCTAGCACTGACTGGGGGAAAACACTTGGTAACAGAATTTCTCCTGCAGTGGTTCGGCAACTTTTCTATCATTCTAAAACATGGTCTATCTGTGCTTGTGCGACTGTGCCTAATCAGCTTTATTTCAGGGCTGGACATGTGAGAGCTCTGACTTGGAACTTAAAGTAGGGAAGCTTCCAGCACAAATCATGTGAGAAGAGTTGGGCTCTAACCAGAGTTTCCTGGGGAAGTCAAGCTATAGGAGGCAGGGAAGGGTGAAGCTCAGCCCACAAAACACAGTAATAAGCTTTATTTTGGAGGCAAATCCAACTTAGCTGGTGCGGAGAGTGAATCGTTCACTTCTAGACCTGAGCAGAAACTGCAATGATCTGATTTACTGTTGTTTTGGCTATGGATTTGCGGGTAGTCCCAAGAGGGTGCTTCCACAAAAGGCCCTAAAGAACTCAGTCCTTGGGTTAACAACTTAATTTACAAAGGGTGTTCTTGCCCTTACATCCCTTCACCAAGTTACTCCAGTCATGAAGAACTAAATTTCTACAATGAATAGAGCAGACAGAGAATGTGTGTCACCAGTTCTCTCTCTGCTTTGTCTCTGGGGTGCCAAACTGCAGAATGCACCAGCCTGCAAGTGGGGGAGTTCCCACCTGACAGAGCTGAGCTGTTAAAAGGCAGTAGGAACACAGATGGCTGAAAGCAGATTTCTATATTAAATGAGCAGCCTGTTTTTACCTGCATATCTAAGCAGAGAAGTTGTTTGCAGGTATCGGTGCAAAAGGCTGCTGCGAAATGCATTTTCAGATGTTACAGGCCCTGACAAGCGATAGTGCAGCAGATATCCCAGGCTCACCCTCCTGTACAGGAGGGATTGTGTCTGTAAGGCTGCTCTGGGCTCAGGTTTTACAGTGTGCTGTTGACTTTTGAAAAACAGACAATGAAAGTAGATTTTTCTCAAGTGAAAATCGACAATTCCTCCCTCTCTTCTATCACTTACAGGAAGAACTAGCTCATCTAGATGGCAAGCAGAGAGTGTATTTTGAGGGTAGCATTACCCCCAAAATGTTTTGCAAGGGTTACCATTATCATTTCCCTCTATCATAATGAGGTAAAAATTACTAGCAAGCCTTGCAAATATCCAGCCCTCTCTTGTTTGTGCATTGCTCATCTCTGGAAAGTCCACTGCGGGACCTGTCTCTGCTCTCAAAGGACAGTGGGAGTTTGCCTTTCCTATTAGTGAGCAGTAGCCTGTTTATCTTTAAGGAGCAGACCACCTGTTCTTTCAGTCCTGCACATTTCTTTCTTCCTGCACATGATTTACAACCTAATTCCACACAGATCTCCCAGCCAAAGAAGAGATCACTGTTCCCTTTCTCTTACTGTGATAGAGTTCCTACAGTCATCGGGACTTCAGTGGAATTTTACCCCTGCTCCAGACATGTTTTTCCATTTCAATGAGTCCCCTTGAGCCCACAGTCTTTCTGCCTGTAGCTTATAAAAAGCTCTGAGGAGAAGTTAATTATCAGTAGCAAGAGGTGCAGGTGACAGTCAGGACTTTAAAACTGGGAAGGATGTTCTCACCACACTTCTGTGTGACAGAGTTCAGAGAGATGAATTTTGGGTGGGTTGTCTTTTCTCCACAAGTTGACTGAAGGGCAGTTCAGACCTGGGCCATAAGCCAGGTGGGTTTCCAGCGTGTTTCACACACAAAACTGTGGTAAAAATGTTTGAGAACTTTAGGATGAGCTGGATGGCTTTAGGGAATCATGTTTTCTCTGTTAAGCTTTCCAGGGATCTGACAAAGGTGGAGCATTTTGTGAAGAATAAAAAAGGGAGAAACAGAGGGCAAATTTTCCTCCAGATCCAGCCTGACCTATGACGAAAAACAATGACCACTCTGTAAAATACTTAGAACTGTTCTCTCTGGTTTAATGCTGCATAGAAAAGAAAACTGAATCTGAGAGACAAATAGTTATAGAATTATTTGCAATTAAGTCCTTGACTTCCCAAGCAGGGTGCACTGAGTGAACCTGCTCTAGCAGCGTGGTTGGACCGAATGATCCCTGGAGGTCCCTTCCAATCCCCAGCGGTCTATGACTCTGCAAAATCTCTCTGCCTTTCACAAAAGGACTGCTAAGAATTATTTTGGAGGTCTCACAGTCTGAGAGCCTGTAGAGTTGTTGAAGTGTCTCCTCTGGTTCAGGTTTGGTGGCCTAGTGACACAGTAAACACTATCTTCATTAAATTACTATCAAGCAAAGGGAATCTGGAGAAATGCAATCCCTGTTCCCTGAATTTAAGGCCAGGTAAATAAAGGTACTTGAGAAGGGAAATCTGCACAGAGTTGGAGGAAAGCAGTTCCTAGCACTACTATCACAAAGCCTTTCCAGAAATCATTGACACCATTTATTTTTATAACCGACTGCAATGAAGCTAATGGTTTGCATTAGGGTCATTTTGAAGGCCCAACTCTGTGATACCCAGGCTGCATTTATCTGCCAGAACAACTTTTTTCACACTCCCTGCCTAATTATTGTGATTAAGGTTCACTTTACCTCAGTAATGGGTCTTCAGCTGGGACTGCAACAACTGCTGTCTATTTGCAATGTGCAATATAAAAGAAGATGTGTGTGAATTAAAATCTGCTCATAAAAGCAGACAGCCCATAAAACAAGTCGTTATGTGCTCTTCTCTGCTTAAGGTTTGTGTGTCCTCTTTTTTTGAATTGAAGAGCAGCAAAGGATGATGTCAGTGGGTTTTATCCCTATTTTTTGTTTATTTTTAGAAGTGGACCACAAATAAGCATGACCTGAATTTCACAAGACAGAAGTGCACACGAGCACTTTGCTAACTGTGAGCATCTATTTGAATTCAGGCAATTTCAGCAGAACTGTAGAGATCCATCTTCTTTAAAAGCAGATGATGAAAATTAATTTCCTAACACAGTGAAAATGAACAACGAGGTCTGATATTTGAGATGGACTGTGAAGTCAACCTTTCAAACTCTTTGTCTTCCTACAGGGATATCGTGGACATTGCATGAAAACTCAGACATAGATCTGTCAAAGGCAAAACAAAAGATGACAGCACTTCTTAATGAGCATCACTATTATACTGTCAATAAAGAGACATTGGAATCTGGATGGCACAAGCTTCCAACTGGGCATGTGCAGACCGTGCCTGTCTCCTCTATTTAAATTGAAGCCACTGCTGCTGCCCTTTGCTTAAGCTGTAGATGGAGTGAAAGTCTGCATTGGATCTTGTGTTTACCCAGAGAATCTGCTTTACACAGACTTGCACAAAAGGTAAACTGGCTGACAAATTCACAGGGAAGCATTTCTTTGCTTGTGGTTAGATTTTGTTTCTCTGACTAACCAGCCCATTTAGAGGAGTATCTCTCATCCCTTTGAGGACCCCAACAGCACCAAAATTGTGGAGACCTTCAATGCATGGAATGACTCAGAAGTCAATGCTTCTACACTGCTGGACCTGCCTCTTAGAGACCCCACAGTAAGTGCTTTCTCTTACTAAAAGCTATACAATACCCTTAACATGTCCTTTTTATCCTTATAACCATTTGTTTGGTGCAGAAAGGGCTGTAGATGATGTTTTTCAGCAGAGTTACATGGCAGGAGACAGGGAGGAATGGCAAAGTACTCCAAATACATTGGAAGCTATTAAAACAACATGCCCTTGTGCATTAAACAGCTGTTTAGCAGTTCTCATGTTGTTATTCCAGATGGAAATCCCTGTTGTTTCTGTAACAGTCTGTAAGTGTGGTGGAGTGCTTTTGGAAATGTTAGTTATTATTTACAGATAGCCAAAGGCTGCTCAGAAGGTTTGCTCAGGTAAGTTCTATCACAGCTCTTCCCCAGTTGTGAAACGCTGAACAGAAAGAGCATTTCCTTAGGAGCATGAAGGTGTCGTGACAGCACTTCAAGAGGGAATTGCCTTGGGCTCACTATAAAGTAGTCTGCATCCCGCCCCTCAAGTGCAAGCCCAAGGAGCTCAGAAGACTCTTCCTGGTTGTGTATCTCACAATACAATTAGAATGACCAAATGTTTGTCACCTTCTGTTTAGAAGACTAAAAGATGACCCAAGTGAGTTTTTTAAAGTTTTAAAGGTTTTAAATTCTGCAATTCGACTTAAAATGATGTTTCAGCATTGCCCTCATAACAGAGTTTTGAAGTGTCCACTGTGTTCAAGTTCCAAAAACTCCAGAACTTTCTATACATACAGGATGTTGGATCTGCTGTTTTACCTGAATTTATGATGAAGGATCAGTAAATATTTTACTATTTGCATAGGAAAAATGAAAACTGGAATTTTTTTTTAATAAAACCTGGCTGTGTACAGTGTATTGCAGACAAATAAACAGAGAAGTGTCCTGAGCCAAGGTGCTTACAAACTAAATTAGATGGATAATGTACAAAAGAGGATAGAGGAACATTGCAGGGAGGGAGGAAGAAGAGAGACTGGAGAGCGCATGGAAAAGATTCTTGGGGACAGGGCAATTTACATTGGAATCTTAGAAATACATTTTTTCTTCATTCTGCTGAACGAGCCCATTGGCTGTTTCCTCTCCCTAGGTCAAGCGGCTGTATTTCTCCACCCGGGCATTTTAATTTGACACAAAGATCAGTTTAAGAGTTTCAAGACTGAAAGCAGTATGTCCTACTTGTGGTTGAGAGATTAAATGGGGAAGACACAATATAAAATCTGCTGCCCAAACTGCTCAATGGGACAACATTATCTGTGGAAAGCCCTGCTGTCCTGCTGGACAAGAGGGATTAGCATTTGGCGTCACCCCACTGAAACAATAATTGAGGTGGTATTACACGCCTTGTTGTGCTGCCTGTCATCACAGGCCAAAACCTATGGAGGCCAGCTCAGAAATCAGAGCAAAACTGGGAAGAAAAATCAGTGGTTGGAGCCATTTTGTAGGTAAGCAGCACCAACAGCACCTTTAGTATCCCTAAGAAATTACACAGCTCTGTTCTAATAGTTTTTCTGAACTATATGGTTTGTTGTCAAGTAAAGGGCCTGATGCTGCCATTGGTTGTATAAGTCATACTGTGTAAATAAGCAGATTCGTTACCTGTATGGCAATGAAAACTAAGAACAAAGAAACCAGATACATATGGGACTCCCAAAACTTAGGGAGCTTTGGGCTTTGTTCCATTAAAATGTTAAGTCTATAAATTTGAAGCCAGATGAAGTCGGAAAAGTGGCAACACCGCGGTTCCTATTTTCCTTTCCTTGTCTTGCTTTACACCAAATTACATTAAATCAATTTGATGTGCAGGCAGAAGCAGCTGAAATGTGTCCTTGTCCCAGTCCTGAAATAGTTAGGAAGCTGGTGTATCCCAAGGAATTGTTTCCTATGGAATTCATACCCATCTATGCTATCCATAGCATGGGTATACTGGCACCCAGTGGTCCATAGCCTCTGGTGCAAGCACCTCTTATTGGTTGTCTCAGGCACACTGTACTCCATTGCCCGTCCAGTGGAAACTGGACAACCTCTTAGTTTGCAGCCTCTTGGCACTTTTGGTGATGTTTTGGACCACAATGCATTATGTAAACTGTGTTGTCACAACACTTGGAAAGAAACAATGCATAGCTAGGTTTGCCTGTTTTATCCTACTTGCACAACTGAACATTTATTCCTGAATAAGTCACTCTGATGTCCTCTACTGTCCCTTCCTCTCATTATTTCTCTGTGTATTTGTATTTGTCTTTTAAATTTTGCCTGGTCTTCGGTCCTCCACAATTTAATTCAAATTGAAGCCACTTAATCTGTTCTTTGTAGCCAAACTAAGCTCCTTGAGTTGCTTCATTTCTATTACCATGCTCCAGTTCTGATTAAATAGACAGCTACAGGGGAAACCCATCAGAAATTTCCACGTCATCAATAACCACCAATAACTCTTGGAAGAACAGCGGTTAAAAAAAATTGTAGCCACAAGGCGAAGGAGAACATAGCTCCAAATGAAAGAACACCTGATCTCATTTCTTGAAAAGGTCTGTCTCTGACTCTCCCTTTCTCCTTGTTGTTAATAAGGGATTTTTTTGTTTCATTATTTTATTGTGGGTGTGTTAAGCACAGCAGTTTCTACTCAGGCAAGATGTCTACTGATGTTGATGATGTGACACCAGCTTACCCTTTGCTGCAAGAACCTTGAACACTAAATGCCACAGTATTGTCATTCAGTCATAGGATCGTAGGATCATAGGATGTTAGGGGTTGGAAGGGACCCAAAGAGATCATCGAGTCCAACCCCCCTGACGGAGCAGGACAAAACTATCTAACACAGATCACAGAGGAACATATCCAGACGGGCCTTGAAAGTCCCCAGAGAAGGAGACTCCACAACAACCCTGGGGAGCCTGTTCCAGTGCTCTGTGACCCTCACAGTAAAGAAGTTCCCCCGTGTGTTGAGGCGGAACCTCCTTTGCTGCGACTTACACCCATTGCTCCTTGTCCTATCACAGGGAGTAAGTGAAAAGAGCCTGTCCCCCCTCTCCTGGCCAGCCTTC
>JAOXOE010027515.1:0-18235 GCA_028565055.1 Phoeniculus purpureus | reverse complement strand
GGGGGGGGCAAGTCTGAATTGTCTCAAAGGCAATTTGAAGGCCAAATTTCTCCATCGCAATGCAAGCTTCCTGAGCCACTGAAAAGAGCTGTTGTGTTTCTTCTCCTGCAAAGAGAACATCATCCATATAACGATAGCAAAGAACATCACATCAGAATACTTTAGTCTGATTTTTGACAATGCTCGTGCCACAAATTGCTGACAGATAGTAGGACTGTTTCTCGTCCCTTGAGGCAGAACTGTCCACTGATACCTTTGCAGAGGAGTTGCACTGTTCATAGATGGTATAGAAAAGGCAAATTTCAATTTCAGGTAGAATTTCAGCTGAAGACCTCAAGAGAGTTATGGGCTGCCTCCTTTCTAAGGGATTGTCAGGCTGAGGAGATTTATCAGCCTCACCAGTGTGCCAAGGTGTTTGTAGCTGCACTGCTTGTCTGGCCCCAGTTGGTACAGCATTCCAAAGCTTCACTGCATTCACATTTGGGATGGCAGTAGAAATCCACTGCAGTAAGCAGTGCAGAATACGAGAGTCGATGGTAATGTTATGCTCTTTTAAAAGACTCTCTGCCAGTTCTAACACAGCTTTTGCCTCTTAGTAAGGGCTTGTTCCCTATGGGGCTCTGGTTCATAGCGTGGCCGCCTGCAGCCCCCATAGCGCCACCGCCATTCCTTTGTTTATCCACAGCATCAACTTTGCAAAGAACAGGGAAAACACCAACTGATTCTCCCTCTAATTCAGCTTGCTCACGTATTTTTGCCCATGCAGTCAAAGGATTCCGAGCAGAAGCAATGGGATCCGAAAACAACGTCTCCAGCCCCGACACAGCGGAAGCACAAGGTGGTAGCAGAATCGGGGTAGTGGGAATTAGTGCATCAATAAAAAGGAGATTGCATGCAGACGTCTGACGTGGCTTCAAACTTTCTAGCTGTGGTGCTAGAAACACCTCAGAGGTAGAGGGAGTAGCTGCTATGGCTACAGCAACAGCTTTACTATCAGTCTTTAGCCTTTCAAGCGCGTCTCTAATCAAGCACCAAGTTCTAAGCAGCGATAGACCTGCTTCATCCCTGCGTGTAGCCACATCCATCAAGATCCGCATCCTCCCTTCTCCCTTGTACGTAACTCCAAAACATTATCAGCCCTACAGGCAACTTCATTTTCTCGCAGCCAATCAAGTAGCACACAAACTTTTTCATGATGATAAGAAATACTTTGCGATCTAAGGACAGACACTAAAATGTCTAAGGCAGAGCTTTCTTCTTTGGTCATACGCTGACCCATTATTAATAATAAGTCCCCAGTTGCCCACCTCAAATCCAAGGTGCTGTCTATTGATTTCATTGCGAGGTAGCAGCTCTCTTGGTCCACTGCAGATTTCTTCAGTAGCAACTCTCTGGTCCGCTGCAAATTTCTTCAGTTAATTGGGGTTGCAGCTCTTTGGTCCGTGGTACTATAGGCCCTTATCACGTCAGTAGATCTTTGCAGATCACGTCAAGGGGTCTTTGCAGGATCACATCAGGGTCACTATTTGTTGCAGGGTAGGCTACAGTTTGTAGCAATTAATCTCGGCACGGACTTCAACGTGATGGCAAAATGAAATCCTTTTATTTTTTTGAAGTGCTTCTTCTGAATTAATCAATAATCCTCCTCTCTTCTTCTTTTATATACTTTGTTATCAGTACAAGATACACTTAGCTTAACACTATTGGGTACAATAACATCACCTAATTCTTACTCTTAAGGCTTATTGGTTACTTGGTATCTACAGAAAGGTTAAAAAGTCTAAAAGAAAGCAAGAGCAAATATCAAAACAATGCATTCCTGAGCTTTCATGGTTATCTCTGTCCAAGGACAGAGTCTGTGAGCCTGCTTTTCAGAAGGCTGTACAGGCTGCTCTCCCACACCAACCCGATAAATATTTGTTAGGAAATCTGTAGCTTCCCTTTGTCCTTTTCACTGGGACCTTGCTGAGGATGGAAATATCAAAGGACCACCTCCTAAAGACAAAAACAAAAACATCTCCTGTATGGAAGCATTTGCATTCAGTGAACCTTTTCTGCTTCAAATGGATTTTTGCCTAAAATTTGCTGTTGAAAAATAAAAACACAGCCAACACCCAAATTACCTCCCACCCTCACCCTTCAGCAAGATCTATGAAAATGTCCCCACCAAAACACTAAAGGGGATGAACCATATGCTTTTAATTGCTTGTGTTTGGGGGGGTTGTTTTGTAATTGCAGAAAGAGCTAAGTCAGAACTGTCAAATAGCTGGACAAGCATCTAGCGTGGCAGTGCTGTCCTGACTCTCATGGTTTTCATCTCCATTCTGTAGCAAAGGGTTAAACTGCTGCTGCTCTGACCTGCTTCCCTTTTTAAAATTCATCTGTAAAAGTAAGGAAGAGCGAGGTATTAATCAATCTGGGAGCTGGAGCCCAGACCCCAAAAGGTACACGGGGACTTAGCATGGTACTGCCACTTGGCACCATTTTCTTCCCCCAACCTGCCTCAGATCCACTGCACAGGACCTTCAGGGATTGAGGTGCCCCCAACCAGCTCAACAAAATTCTGCTTAAAATGTCCAAGCTGCTTCTATCATCATATTTATTATCAAGGAAAAGCAAGCCAAGCAGGCCAAGGATGGACATGGGAACCCCAGGAAAGACTCAGATCCTTTGTTGCTTTCTGCTTCTCACTTTCAAAGATAAACAGACCCAAACAGCTGGAACATCTCTTATTCCTCTGGAAGCGAACTTCACTTTCTAGAAGTAACCCCCCTCCCTTTACTGCCCTACCAGAAGAAAGGAGCAAAACCAAACCTGTGGGAAGACGGATTAAAGAACATTTGTTTTCTCCAGCATCCCTGACGCATGGCAGGTTATGTTAGTCATCAGAAACCTAAAATGTGTAAGTGTTCCCCATCTGTATTGTGCACCACTGTAAGGACTCAGAAGCCTTTCAAAGCTGGGACAAACAAGGCACGAGAAGGGTCTCATCCTCATTAATATGGGGGGGAGGAGAGACTAATATGGCAAAGGTGAAAGAACAAACACACACCGTGCCCACCATCTGGGGAAGGCTCAGCAACTTTTCTAAAAGCAGGATGAGCATGTAGAGTGGGCTGCAATAAAATACCCAGCATAAAGTAACTGATGGATATCACCCCACCTGACAGGGGCTGAGCTGCTTTATCTTTTGCTGTGTAATTTCATCAGCTTTACAAGAGCTTTGCTACTTACCTCCCCAGCAGTCTTGTCTCTCGTTTCAGGATGAAAGTGGAAGATAGCAATGTTCATGCTCAGGAAATTAAAGCTACCCAAGTATCTGCTTTAATCATCAGGATACTTGCTTCTATTACAGAAAATATAAACTGCCTTTTTTGGTTCTTTTCTTTTCCCTCTCTCTCCTTCAAGAAGGAAAACAAGCACTCAGGAAACAACCTTCCATATCATCCAGCATTACTCAGCATGAGATTTTAAGTAATACAGTGTCTGTATTCATCATCAAACTTTAATCCTTACTTTGCCACTTGGGGAGGAACATCAGCAAAACAGCTTGGAAAACACTACCAAAACCAAGATTGTGAAGAACCAGAACGTTCTCGATTTTCTGTGATCCACCTTTGCACAAGAACATGCACAGCAGCAGAAATTAAGGATCATTTAATTTTGTACCATTCGAGAACCCCTCAGAGCTGTTCAATTCCACCGTAAGCAGATGGCTGAACAGTTGCTGAATTTCTGATGCTACAAAACTGGTTGACACAGATTCAAGGACCTAGAAACATGTTATTAAACACCGTATCCTGTTCCCTGTAGTTTATTGTCACCTACCTGTGCCCCCACTTGCCATATCACAACTTCCAGCACATAACATATTTTTAAAAAAGAAGGAAAAAACCCCAGTTTATGCGTGAGGGATGGGCCCTAAGTGATCTAACACTAATTTGTCAGGGGTTTCTTTCTTTCTTTTCTAACACCTGGCAGCAGGCGAGGTCCCCCCAGTGCTGTCCTAAAAGCAAAAGAGGCTGCACAGATACTGCTCTGCAGTACCTCTGTGTTTGCTCTGCTAGGAATTCAGCTCTCTGTGGAAACACAGGAAATTAGACTGTCTCTAGCAGGTATGTTGCAAAATGCAGGGTTTTGCCATCAGCTAAGAGTCTTCCAGATATCTGCAATTATTCATCCAGAACAAATATCTAAGGGTGCTTTGCCAAAACAAACAATGCAATAATTGGCTAATAACGACATCACTTTTAACGACATGAAAAACGAGTTTGCTGATCAAAGGTCTATTGTCTACCCACTTCTTAAGGGAAACCAGCTGGGTAGGTGCTAAATCATCCATCCACCTACCCCCTTTTACCTTTACAAGCAAATGAAATCTGAGCTGCCATCTGACTGAAACTACCCCAACTGGTTGCATTTCCATCTTTTTGTTAGAGAAAAATTCTCTATACTTCAAAGTATAGATTAAACTATTACTATTGATTGAACTATTACTAGTTTATTCTGTTACTACCATAAAATGGATTCTAAGCCTTTCTTGAGCAAATGTCTTTACACAAAGGAAAGCAGTATATGCACAAGAAGAAAATTTCTAAAAAATAAATATTTAGGATAGGCAGGATGATGTGCTGTAAAATGGCTGTCACAGCTACCACGACTGCTGCCATCAAATCTAGAGCCAGTTTATCTGTATCGACAGAAAACTGGTACTTAGAGCTTTTATAAACTGGTACAAACACAACCAACATTAACTCTGGTATCAGTCCCTGTAAACAAAACTGACACCAGGGTAAATGCACTAATGAGGTTACCAAGATGCTTGTGTTATTGGGGCTCTATTGGCAGCCACTTTCATCACAATTCATAGCACAACGCCCACCAAAGAGAGGAAGCACAGCAGGTCAGTCAGCACTTCACACTCTGACACGGTAGAGGCAAACGCATCCCTTTAGGGAGAGACAGACATCATCATAATCTTGCTTTCAGGTTGGGAGAAGACTGTCGTTTACAGCACTGGACATCTCTATGAAAAGTCTAACTACAGTCCCTTAAGCTGTAGACTGAGAGGACGAGTAACAAGGAATACAAAAGGGATCCCCACGGAGAGCAGAGGATTTCAATCAAAAACACTAACCCAATCCCCTTCTGACTTCAAGCAGTTTTATTTGTCGCTGGTGGAATACTTGCCTGCACAAGAACACAGTATAAACACTTGACACATCAGCCAGGTTTACAAAGAAGAAAGCAAATAAAAAATAAATAATAACAATGCAGAATTTGAGAAATTGCCCAAAATATCAGAAACCTTTCACGTGAGGGTTTCTTCATAGAAAACCCTGTTAAGACCTCGTCTATAAGGCCAGACCAGGGAGGAAAATCACTCTTAAGCCAGGGGACAATGGTAGCACACATAAAAGGGCTATGAGTTGTCCCCCAATAAGTTTTAAGAAGAAACTCACTAACTGGAGAAGTGAAGTTCTGAAATTGCCTTCTAAAATAAACAGCTGGTACAAAACTTGTTAAGACAGAAACTAAGTAATTTTTAAGAGTTCTTGATCGATCCCAGTGACCTTCTTGGATAATAAGAGTTCTTATTACATCTGCATCACAACATCACAATTCTCCAACAAGTTTGTATGGTGGTGTGCACAGATACGTTATAAGTCCCTATAGTAAGTAATGGAGAAGCGAACCAGAGCACACAGTTTACAAATAAGCAGAGTTTTGTTTAAAGTTAATTGTCATGTAGCTTTCGAAAGAGCTTCCTCTCAGTGACCCGCTTGACATGCTGGAGTCTAACATTGGCCTTCGGTTCTGCTGAGAGCACATTCTTTAAAACATCACAGTATTAAGAATATTATTCATTACACAATATTTAAGAATACAAGAAACACTATGTAAGACGTTAGATAACTTCACAAAACCACTTCATGTTACTACTGAAAATTTTACTGATTAAACAAAAACTCCTCCATCCGTAACGCTCATAGCATAGGTATCAACAAATCAGTACCGAGACATTTATTTGAACAATGGTGACATCACAACGAATGAATACAAAACATAAATAACTTATACATGCTGACCAAAAAAAGTACTGAACTGTTGAGCAGGTGATGTCACACTGCTGCACATCTTGCATGTCAGATCTCATAGTTTCTGAATTTCCTCAGCAGCTCTGATGGAGCATCCCCTGACCAGCGGAAACGCAAATGCCAGTAATTTGCCTCTGAAAATCCTGGGGGGAAAAAAAAAAGAAGGGAATAAAGGAGTTTTTAAGACCCTGAGCTATGTTTTTACCCCCTGTGGGCTCTTAATACTAAGATGTGGTCTTCTTATATCAGGAAGCTGAAACCTATTACCAGACAGTGTTAAACCTCTTATTCAGGCTGAAATAGCTATGTGGAGGTGATTCTTACAGATCAACAATCAAGAACTGGAAATACCCCAGTTTAAAAGTGGAATTCAATAGATCAACTTTTCCTGCATGGAAACAAAAGCATTAACATGCCAGCATTGGGTATGGACACTGAAGTGCATACAGGTCCTGTCAAATAAACATGTTCTCATATAAATATTTAGTAGTGCAATAAATATACTGCAATATTAATGATTGCTGATGTAGCCATATCTCACTGGATAAATTAAGCAGGCTTTTCGTGGGTTCTATAGTCACCCTATTCAAATCTAAAGAAATTAAATTAAAACTTCAAAACATTATGAGAAAGAAGATGCCTGCAAAGAAACCTCACCATTACCTGGAACAAGATGACGTTTTCTTTACTTTGGAATTTTACTGTTCTACAAAGGATACAGTGATGACTGAATTACCAAAAACAGCAAATGGTCAAATGTTACAGAGCATAGTTTTTAAATACAAAATTTTCAGTGATACCTCACAAACCTTTTGGATTAAATTAGATTTTGCCACTCTTGCAGTTCAATTTAATTTCCTGTTTGGTCAACCTAGGAAGAAATGTTTAATAACAGTCGTGTGATAACCTAAGCCTAAGATTTTCAAACTCCAGAAGATCAAGCAGAAGAGAGAGTGGCCATTGGGGTCAGTCAACTTTGATTCAGGCATACAAACCTAAACAACAGACAGGAAATACTAACTGGCCAGGTGACAACTTACAAAATACAGTCATTCTGGTGCATGCACATTTTTTACAAAACCTGTAGGAACACAAAAGAAGCCTTCAAGTCTCAATTGTCAGTCCTCATTACCTCATCGAATGCAAACTGTGAATAAGTACTAAAGGCTGGATTAAAAAAATAAATATATATAATATTTTATTTATATATGAACAGCTTTTAAAGTGTGTGTGGGAGGTTAATTATTGAAAGTACTTGGGTATTTTTCCCCATTTTGATATTAGCAGCATAACTGAACTTTACATTTTGGTTGAATAGAAAACAAGCAAGTAAATGTGGCTAAGGAAGAAAGATCAGAAAGCCTCAAAGTTAAATAGCATAAACCCCACAAACAACATAAAATAAACAGCACAATCTCCAAAACAAAACCCTGACACAAAACCACATTAAAAAACCTACCAGTTACACATATTATTCTGGAGAGGAATTTCTCAGTACTAAAAGCATCCATTTCAGACCATTCCCTGGATAATACAATATCCTGTAACTGCTGGCCTTACTTACTCGGGGAGTCTGGGCTCTTTGAAGACTGCGGTTTCACATCAGGAATTGCATCATCTTCTTGTTCCCTGTTCCCGTCTGACAATCCATCTTCACTGTTTTCAGTCTGTTGGGTCCACATCTCATTAGTCATGTTGTTGCTATTATTCAAGTCAGGAGCTTCCAACATTTGATCCTTCTTACTTTGGACAGCCCAGTGCATTGACTAGACAAATGCACAAATAACAAATACAGAATTAATTACTATGCTGTTAAAGATTTTTAACGAACCCATTCTTTCCTGTATTGCAATAAATAGTTAAATAAAGCACATATTAGAGAAAAACTTGCACTTCAAAAGGATGGGAGAAAACACGGTTACACATTGTAAACAGCATTTGAGAGGGCAGTTTATGTCAGACGGGAATGAAGAACCAATTGTGCAAGTACATAAAAAAATTCTAAACATCTTCTGTCCAGACTCCAGACACTTTTTTAATAGGACTGGAGCGACTTAGAAAATGTCCATTTTCAAAGCTGTAGTTGACTTCAAGGTGTCCTTTGAAAGTAGGACAATTTGGAAAGACTGTTGAAGTCTGTCAAATTACTTAGAATCACAGAATCACTAGGGATTGGAAGGGACCTCGAACGATCATCTAGTCCAATCCCTGTGCCACAGCAGGATCAAACTTCTGTTTGTAACTGAACTAAGCTTGATGGGATACTTCCAGAAAGCATTTAAGCTCAGGTATAATGCTTTAGTTGAAGAAGCACTCAAAATTCTCTCGTAGTTAGAAGTGAAGTGGGCAGAATGGGCAAGGGATACATTTATTTACCTGCCTTAAAACAGAATCATAGAATAATAGAATGCATTGGTTTGGAAGAGACCTTTAAAGGTCATCTAGTCCAAACCCCCTGCAGTAAGCAGGACGTCTTCAACTACGTCAGGTTGCCCAAAGCCCCATCCAGCCTGACCATGTAGACTTGTAACTATCAGTCGCTGTAATAAGGCAGAAAAAAGAAAATCAAACACGGTGGAATTAGGATCTACTAAGAACACAGCATCAAATTATCTCAGTAGCAAAATTAGGAGGGAAAACAATCTTCAGAGTATCTGTCTCTTACTACAAATCACCACACTAACTTTGCAGACCTGTGTGAAGCCCAGGGTTCCAGGGAATCCATCATCTACATTTTTTCAATGTGCTCTTTCTTTTATCAGACAGCATGAAAACCTATCTGATAAGTAACACACTAAGAGGAGAGCACGTTATACAAAGGTCCTAGATTTAATCTAGCTTTGAAAATAAAGATGCCTACAAGAGCAAGTTGTGCTGAAGCACTTGAAAACAGGCCTGAAGTCACTTAAACTTCATGGAAAAGCAGCAGTTTGATGAACTCACTCTATGACTGACCTAAAACCCTTCTGGGAATGGGACTCTATAACACTCAATTTTTGCTGAATGTTCTTCAGATCAGGAACCACTCTGCACTACTCCCATCCCCAGGACCCTCCTGCTGCAGGAGTGCCGTCACCTTCAATCGCCGCAACATTTTCTCTGGACTGCACCCACCTCCCCTTCCTCCTGAAGGTCCAAACCTAGACAAGACCAACCGTTTTCACTGAGCTGCTCAGGGCTTCCCAGTGCCGGAACGGTATTGCAATTTTGCTGCGGCGCCAGTAATCGTAACGCGCTCGGCTCTCTTCGTTGGTGAGGACCTCTTTAGCTTGCTGCAGCTTCTGGAAATTCTCCACTAGAACCAAACCCAAAAAAGACAATCAGGCCGATATTTGTTTTCATGCAAATTAATTCAGATGGGAAAGGTGAGCTGCCAGCAGTGGCTCTGAGCAAACAGACTGGGGAGCCAAAAAAACTAAGTGATTAAGGTATGTGGTTGCTCTGTTCGTGGCTTTGCACAGATTTAGCTGGTTTAGGACCACAGCACCTTTGCTGAACAGCTGATATCCTTCTCAAATGAGAACTAACAACGCTCAAAGGCTTCAAAATCTCTTCCATTTACGATCAGAGCAGTGCAGCGTCCAACAGGCACAAGTCGCCCCCTAGAGACAACCTTAAAAAGGAAAACTGGAAAAGAAGAATACTGCTCCGAAGGAAGACACTTCATCTGCAGCAGCAAGGAAGTATGAGCGGTGAAGAAAACTAACTACAAGCAAAAAGACTAAACTAATACAGTTCAAATTAAGTAACCTGTGCGTTTTATTAGGTACATTTCTCGCCTATGCTAGAATACTGTCTACAATCCCAGACTGCATGAATAAGAGCTCCTATTTACAACCACAGGACTGTCTTCCATTAAACGGTTACCAAGGATGCAGCTGAGCGTTTCTGTTTGTACAAAGGTTATAAAGAATTAGATTTTTTCTATGAGTCACCTATGTTACCATTATCTGTTGTTATTATTATTATTCATTTATTCCAATGTAAAAATCAGAGAGATTTCTTTCGGCATACACGAAGCCCAAACACCAATCAAAATTGATTAACTATAAATCAAACAACAGGTTAAGGGGGGGGGGAAGTTCTATTAGGTTTCCTTTTGCCAGGGTTACTCGTTTTCAACAAAGAAAAGGACTTCTTAAAAAATTCTTTCTCAAGCTTTAGGCTGATGAAATAAAAACTACACTTTCTGCAGTACTGTAAAAGGTATTTAATGCAAATACAGCATGCCCAGGTAACCGGAGCATCAAATCTTTCCTCTTGGCAAACAAAGCGGCTCCAACATTTGTCACTTGGCCTCCCTTTTTGAGTTACTTGGTTTCAATTAACTGGGGCGTAGGAACAGGAGGGACGGGATGTGGATGGGGGACTGTTGGGTGGTGCAGACAGAACAGAATGATGCACTGGAATAACCTCTGGTCTCCCTGCTGCAGTAGCCAGAATTTCCTGCAGACAGTTGATTCCACTGGTTCTATTGGTACTTGTGCTATCATTTAGAATAAATTAAATATTAGTGATCAGGCCACTGTTAACAGGAGGTAGACTGTCTCTCAAATACCAAATCTCAGGGGTTTCCTTGTCAGGGAATCTCAGAGTGAAAAATCCCGACTTAATCACCTTTAAATCTCTGCCCTCATGCTCGTTCTAGGCTAGGATGATCAAAATGAGCAGCAGATTTAATTATTCTATAACAAATTTTTGGGGGACAGCATAATTATGATCAGAATAACACATATGTGTATACACACACACACACACACACACATATCACTCAGATACCAGTTTGAGCTACCTGGTGGTTATGAATGGGTAAGATCGTCCCCAAACAATTTGGGTGCTGTCACAGGTATGACAAACTACACCCTTCCATAAATGCAAACATCAGAAGATGTTCTGCAAACAGATGGCTACTCATTTGGTGCTGGCTTCTCTTCATTTGGGTGTTTTGATTACATTTTTAAAAATGGAAGTACATTTGATGTGATCCTGATGGGCTTGTTCACGGAAGCAAATGCATTGGTTGACGCAAGTATGGCACTTGAATGCCACTGAGCATGAAAACAGACCGCCTTCCTAGGTCTAGAATGAGACACACTCCATACATAATTTATGGACTACATTATTTTATTTCTATGGTAAAACATAAATTCAAAGTTCTAGGGAAAAAAACCCTGATCCTAGAAGTGTCTTTCTGCTCTATGCTACAGAAGCAAGTATTAGAAAAGAATATTAAAGCCTTCTACATAAAGAGAAACATGCTCAATACACATGACAAAATACACTGGGGAAAAGTAGTATTTAATACCGATTTAAAGCTTAATTTAATATCTTATTCGTGCTAACAGAATGGAATTTTTTTAAAAAAATAAAACCAGGGAAGAGAACACACCTGCTTTGTGGTTTCCAGGATGTTTGTCAGGATGACATTCAAGGGCTTTAATCTTAAATTCTGCAATAATTTGTTCAACCTAAACAGAATGTCAAGAGTTAAAGCGAGTAAATACAAACACACAGAAAAGATGTTCACATTTGCTTCTTGAAAGGCGCTGGGAGGAACCACAAAGAATGCTGAAAGACTTTTTCCTAACCAGTTGTACAAGTGAAAGAGGTAACAGCAACCATCTGCCAGTGACACTGTTTATTTAATTTCCTTTTCCATGCACTCAGCCTTATTTGTGTTTTCATGAGGCTCAGTCATACGGCTAGCTGGATTTAAGAAAAGATCATGTGTGCAAAATCTCTTCCTCACACTTAACCATGTTGGCAAAACGCATCACTTCAGTAGCTCTTCAGTTCGTTAGTCACCACTGATTTTAACAAAGCCTCATTGCAGGAAGCAAAGACCTGCTGAAAAATCAGCCTGAGGGATCAGATGGCTTTGTCCATATGCCCTTTGTAGGAAATTTAACCAGTACCACATGACTATTCTATCTTGGATACCCCACAGCTAGATAACTAGCCTTTCACATTCTTCCTGTGAAGGCTGAAGATAAACTTGGTGCTCCTAAGTTCAATTCTACAAGAAGCCAAGAATGAACACGCATGTTTACTTGAGTACAGAGAAACATCTGTAGAAATTGAGATTACTTGTGTTTAAATTTAACCAGTTCAGCTCAAAACCAGAATATTCAGCAGCTTAGATCAAAGTACTGCAGCTGGGAATGTGCTGGGTACACCTAAAGAAGCCTGAGCTCCTACAAATACTCAACAGTACGTACGAACCAATGACTGCAAAACACCTGCAATGCTTCCAATTTCTGTTAGGTGTTAAGGGCAGCACGCACCATCCTGAGGGAAGGCAAACATAGCACTATGTCAGCTTGTGAATTCAGTTCCTACTCCGATGCCAAAAAAATAATGTAGTAACATCTGCAATTTCTCTCAACAAATACACTTCACACATTAATTTTCAGGCACCGTTAGCTTTTATTCCCTCTTTTGAATTTGAGTTTTAAGCTGTTTGGAAAATCAGTATCATATGGAGCTGAACTATTCATTAATCACTAAATCCTTAAAGAATGAATGAGAGGTAGAAAATGATAAACGGCATCTGCAAAACAAGCCTAGGTGGAAAGTTTAACACCATGCTCTGCTGGGATGACTCTTCAGGAGTCGGCTCATGAAGAGCTTTAAACTGCCTTCTGTAATAGATCTAAGAGGTTACTAGGAAATTTTCATTGTCAGAAGGGATGAGACAGAGGTGTTTTCCCAGAATTTTAACCCTAGGACAAATCAGAGCATCTGATTAAATTTACCAAGCAAAATACAGGCTTTATCCACGCTGAATAAACACTTTCTTACAGCAGAGTAATACAATCTACTTTTCCAAAACTGAAAAACAGATCCAGTTGATGTAGCATCTAGATTCAAACCAATCTTAGTATACCCCTAAGTCAGACTATCCAAAACTGTCACATGAACACTGTTAGGAAGGTGAACACCTGTTTCATCTGTAAGTCATTCATCAATTGCTTAGCTAGATCTCAGTGTAATGTGTCTACTACCAAAACAAATCAATAAAGCTAGTACTTGAACATCATTAGAGTCATAATTTTAAAATTATTAGAAGGATAAATGGAAACGAGGCATTATTCTTGGTTTTCCTCACAACCAGTGAATATGTTTAAAAAAAAAACCCTTCAAAGTGTCCATAAAACCTGAGCAAACCAACAGCATTATAACTGATGTTGAGCTATGATCATTAATCGTATTGATTGTGTATAAACAAAGTTTTTAGTCTTTTAAAAACCAAAAATATGTTCCAAAATATTATTTGGATGCTGTCAAATTTATGCAGCTGGATCGTGGTTCAGAACCTTACCACACATTGAACTTAGCAAATGAATAAACCATTATTTCAGCTGTACCTATAACACAACCCTCTTTTAATAGAAATCTTATATGAGGCTCTTAGCATGGCTATACGGATCAGAAAATTGAGCTTCATGAAGGGAGATACTACAAGTGGCAAGAAAGAAGGTTCACAACACATTTCATGTAGTCCTGCCTGTGGAGATAAACAACTGCAAACCCTCAATGGAGGCAGACAAGCGCATTCCAAATGTTCTTATGTGGGGAAGGCTCTTACCGTGGAGAGTTCATCACATCCCAGCAAGTTGTAGTAATCTTCCAAGTCATCGGCTCGGCAGTTCAGGATATCATCCATTGGGACTAGCGCTACTCTAGGCACAGAGGGTGCAGAATCCTCTATGAGTGCCAAGCGCACACGAGTGTCTGGTCTGGCAGCAGCCCGGGGCAGGAGGCGATGCCCACTCCGGTCTGAGGCTCTCCCAGCGCTTTCTCATGCTGGCAGCTGACACAGACCAGGTCGCCGAGGTCCCTGCCTGCCATTGGCCCCCGCAGGATGCCAATCCGCTTGCACAAACCCACTAATGCAGTGCTCCCTGGGATTTGTAGTTGCCAAAGTCACTTCAGCCTTAAACCTGCCTGAAAGGTTCTGAGCGCTAAGGAAAAATCCTGCTGCATTGGAGACTGAGCCCAGAGTGTCCAGGCGCTTCAGAGCAGACACATACAGCAAGGCTTTCCTCTGCCTGAGCATACAGATACGAAAATATAATTTCTAGCAGAAAAAACAAAACAAGGGGATTATACAGGCAATTAAAGAGCAAGCATCACTTCCAAAAGAACTATTACAGGACTGAAGACTTTTGAGAACAAAGTACCAACCTTGCCAAAGCCTCTCAGAGCTGTCAGTCACTTGAACAGGAAGAAGGGCAACAGGTGAGTCTTTACTCTTTGAAGGTTACCAAAGGTATGTAGGTACTGCTCTTCTAAACAAGCAGCCCTTGTACATCTGTTGTGTCTTGACAAAGTTGAGATGGTGAAAAGACTCCATGAAATACTTACTGTCTGCTATCAGAAACTCTCATGATTCTTATTCAGATTCTATCTTGAAGGTCTGTACAGTGTGCAAAACGTGTTCCTCGTAAGGCACATTTTACATTGCAGTGAACTACCTTTAATTTTAAGTGGTGACTAATGATCAAAGCATCAGTCCAACAAAGACTACAGACATGGTTAACTGTAGTGTCTCTATGACGTACTGATGTAAAAGGATTTCTCCCTGGGTGTACAACCAACCACCTGCTGAAGTCTTTCCTCTGGAGCCTAGGGAGCTCCACTGTTACTTTTCCCATCCTCACCAGAACCTTGTAATCTAGGATGTTTCACGTAAATAAATATTGCTGATTCTTTAAATTAACACACAGAGAGATCCCTTAAACAGTTAAACAGTTTTAGATGCAGTGACCTGCATCTAAAAGATGCAGTCTATGCAAAAGGAGAGTCTATGCAAAACAGACACACTGGGTGTTACCAGGGCTAGAACAGGTGTGTGCTAGTCAAGGAATGACCTAGCAGCCTTTCAGAACTGTTTGAAAAATACCAAATATAAAATCCATGCATTTGCAAGTGTTTTATTTTATTAACAATACTTAATTTTATTAACAATAATCCTCTTGAAATTATCT
The DNA here is from genome assembly GCA_028565055.1 of Phoeniculus purpureus. Taxonomy (NCBI): domain Eukaryota; kingdom Metazoa; phylum Chordata; class Aves; order Bucerotiformes; family Phoeniculidae; genus Phoeniculus; species Phoeniculus purpureus. The sequence goes on along the minus strand of JAOXOE010027515.1, from coordinate 3,147 downwards.
ACATAAAGTATTAATCATTCACTGCTTTGTCTTCCAGGTTGCATTGTCTGCAATTTCTCACATTTACTGTATGTTCAGAGAGCCTATTAAGATTATAAAACACATAAAGCATATTAGAAGAAAAAGCAATAATATTAGACAGGAAAGCACAAGCCTCAGTGAAACCATTAACTGTTAGAAAACATTACTATCACGTTTCTCTGAGTAATAAAACAGTAGACACATTCTTCCAACAAAACCAAAGAATTAGGAACTACAAGTCACTCTCCCTTCAGAATTTAATAATAAACCAGGAAAGCATATAAAAGAAAAGAAAGCCTTTTTAGCAAGTGACTGTGTAAATATTTAAATAGATTGTACTCTGGGGGAGGATAAAAAACAAACAGTTGTCCCTCTTCTCAACAGCACTCCTGACATGGCCTGTCCAAGTATTTTCTGCTTATCTGCATAGGGTGAAAGGGGAAGGTGCTTAACCCTTTCTCCCTCTGGTTCAGTGGCTGCCTCTGCACTACAAGGTGAACTGCAGGTCTAAGGGCTGGACTCGGACTACAAACCGCTGAGTCTCACAAGCTGCATATTCACAGGGAATTTGCTTGCTGAAGCTGAGATTCCATCTATACTTACCTGTGCAGACCAAATAAGTGAGGGTTTTGACTCAAACTGCAGCAGTGATCATACTTGTGTGCCTCTCTCCTGAAATTTCCATTGCTTCAGGCACAAAGGGTCCCAGAGTGCAGCAAAAAGGATTGCACATGGAGGACACAAAATACTGACACTGAGTAACAACTCAGCCTTTCACCGCTGCTACCGACTGATGTCAGAAGTACAGAGTTAGCAGCTTTCAGGCTGAATAAGCATATAATGCACTGATGTGAAACCGGGGTAACCAGAATGGAAGGCCCCTAAACGATGGGGCATGTACACTATGATTTGTATGATGTAAACCAATCTCATAGCGTTTCCTTGTCATTTCTGCCACTGCTGTTTGAGCTAACGGTGTGCTGGATTTGGAGTTGATCTCCTGGCACCCACTTCCGCAGAACCAAAATAAATGGAGTGTCTCATGTCTGTGTGTTGATTGGCTTTGCACACTAGGATCCTCTTTGAGAGACTGCCTGACTTCAGAGGGACAACTGACAAAGCAAAGAATCAGCAAAAAACAGTGAGCAAGAGAACCTGCGTATAATATGCAGAAAAAGATTAAGAATGCCTTCAGGACATAAAGTTTGTTGGAAAGAGAATCACAGTGCAGGAGATGGCACAGCTTACGTGCCTACTCATGCTTTTGTTAGCGTCACTCAGAACATACAAACAGTACCTGGAGTGAGGAAATCTATTTATTCTCTGTACCCAACCATGAACAAAATGTTTCTCTCCATACCTAAAACATTATCAACAACTTTGCTTCTTTAGAGTCAGAGTCAACAAGGTTTGCCATCAACTTGTACAAGTCATAAACAGCACAGCAAGATGTGAAGTATCTCCATTTTAATGTATTGCCATGAAACACATAAAATTTTATGCTACCAGCTCTTCTCAAGTGATTTCGGGGTTTTGCATCCACATTTTTAGGCACAACATAATTTGAATTAACTTTGCATTTCACTCACCGTCCTTGTCCCCACACATTACCTGGAACACTATCCTTTTTGAAGCCAAAACCCACATTAACAGCAATTTTAACCCAAAGGTTTTTAAAGGCTGTTGTTATCAAGGCCTGCAGCAGAGAAACTCCACCTGTCTGATCTCGATCTTGATGCTAACCTTAGGGATTCCGTTGTATGAAATTCACAGAAACTATTCTGCAAATAGTTTTGTGAGGTTAAACAGTGACATTAAATACAACAGCAGTTTATATCCACACATGAGGTTTAGAACAAAATTCTGTTGAGGGAAGTGGTGGGAAAGTTCTACTCAGACAAGACTTCCAGGCAGAAAGAAACACACTAAGAAATCCCACATGTGGAACCTTTGTATTTATTACACAGTGATGGTCTACAGCTCAGCACTGAAGCAGGCCATTAAGAATCATCTCTACAATTTACACCACCAGGAAACGCTCATGTGAAAACAAATGAATCTGTGAACGTTATTAGAACAAATTCCAACTCCTGTGATTTACCACCAGGTCTCTTGTGCCCTAAGAAAGCTCCATTTTTAAAACAGCCACTGTCAGATGAGTGCTGAACCTGCTGTGGAAAGCTGGCTGTAGCTCAGGAGTTCAAGTAACACAGGTATCATAGATTTCTCCTGAGTTAAAGATCATCTAGTTCCAACCCCCATTCCACCACCACCCCACGAGCTAGAGCTCCATCCAACCTGGCCTTGGACACTTCTGGGGATGGAGCAGCCATAACCTCCCTGGGCAACCTGTTCCAGTGCCTAGCACCCTCACTGAGAGAAATTTCTTCCTAAGATCTGATCTAAATCTCCCCTCACTTAGCCTGAAACCATTCCCCTTGTCCTATCCCTAGATGTCCTAGTAAAGACCCTTCTACTGCTTTCCTGTAGCCCCTTTAGGTACTACAAAGCTGCTACAAGGCCCCTCCCAGAGCGATCTCTTCTCCAGGCTAACTAACAACCCAAATTCCCTCAGCCTGTCCCCACAGCAGAGGTGCTGCAGCCCTCTGATTCTCCTTGTAGCCTCCTCTGGGCTTGATCCAACAGTTCTATGTCCTTCCCATACTGACGATCCGAGAAACGGATGGAGGTGTAGGGCTCGCAGAGTAGAACAGAAGAGGAGGAACCATCTCCCTTGACCTGCTGGTGACACTTCTTTTGATCCAGCCCAGGGCCAGGCCGGAACGCACCTGGGCAGCCCCAACCGCCTGCAGGTGGAGAACCTCTCTCGAGCAGCAGCTCCCGCCGCGAACCCTCCTCACCCAACGCGTATCCCGACCCGGGCGAGACGCCGGCAGCAACAGCTCCGGGCACTGCGCGCGCGCACAGCGCTGAGCCGGCACCTGCGTCACGTGACAGCAGCCATCGCCGCAGCAGCATCCCCACTCCCCGCGCTCACGTGACCCGGTTTGTTGTTGTCGCTGCCCCGCGTGGGCGGTGGCACGGTCACGTGCCCGGTTTAAATCGCTCCCCTGGGGTGGGGGAGGGGGCACGGCGGAGGCGCTGCTGCGCGCTGCGGCCGACGGG
>JAOXOE010027514.1:0-18236 GCA_028565055.1 Phoeniculus purpureus | reverse complement strand
GGTGATCCTGCTGTTGCAGGCGGATTGGACTAGATGATCTTTTGGGGTCCCTTCCAATCCATTATGATTCTATGATTTTTATTACACAATCCAAGATCTAAATGAAAGGCTGTCTAAAGGTGTTTCTCCTGAATCACTCTTCCTCTGCCATGTTTTTTTCCAAACGGTTTTTTTTGAGCACCTCAACGCATGCTGGCATTTGAGCTACACAAAAACGCTGCATTAGAAAGGCGTATTTCCTTTGCAGAACTTAGTTGCCAGGAGAGACAAATGGACTTGTTTTATTAATTCTCCCTTCAAAGCAAGTTACACGAATTTGACAACTGAAAATTGATGTAATAATCATGTCACTGATAGCTAGAAGAAAGGATGGTTATTACAAAGGACTTGCTTTGTAGAAGACGGTGTTCTTGTGTCTTTTATCTACAACAGTGGAACAGCTTTACAAGGCCACCCAGCTCAACTTTGGCACTGGTATGAGTGTGGTGAGCACACAAGAGTGCTTCCTGCAAATGCTTTCCCATTCTTCCCCATTTAAGCTCAGGAACTTGCTCAGCCAGAGGCAGTGTATTTGTAGTCAATAACTCTGAGTTTAGTTACAGTCCTTGACTTTGTCCAGCCTCCTCTTGAGCCTGCAGACTCTCCTAGAGCAAACAGCCTTCTAAATGTAGTATGGCACGGGGGTACCTGTATCCTCTCTTGCTTGCCTGGGCTGGACTCTGGAGAAGAGAAATGAGACGGTGTGTCCTATAGGCTGTACCATGGGGAAGAGATGAGCCTCTTGAAGGAGAGCTCAGGTTGGAAGTGTGTTGTAGTTTGAGCTTGGTTTGAGCGTTTTCTCAGCTCAAGTTATTTACCCACCTCTGGAACTCTGAGCCAGTCAGTGCCTCTGCAAAAAAGCATATTTTGGCGAGGGGGAAACTTGTCAACAAGATTCCTGCTGGTGTTGAGCTCATTGTTGTGAAACCAGCCACGTGGCACTGGGCTAAGCACACCGCTGCCTGCCCTTTTTTTACCCTGGATCATGGTGATGGAGGCAAGAGGGAGCATGTGAAACTCCAGTGATCCATGGAGAATGAAAGACCCTGCAAAATCATGATGGAGGTAAAGAGTCCCATCTGTGGCCCATGGAGGATAACATGCTGGAGGGGGGATTGGATTTGAACACATGGAGCAGGTGACTTATCCTTAAAGTAAACAGTGGCAGTGAGGAAGAGCAGGACTAGAGCAGTCAGGCAAAAGCAAATGGACAACTTGTCCTCTGTGGAGGAGAGGATGCTACGTTGCTAGTGAAAAGGGCTGCCAGGGCTTTTCAGCCCGAAGGGAAAGGAGGAAACTGAACTTGGGCCAGGCTCCTAAGAATATGTGACTGCTCTCTAAGTTTTGGTGCTGAATTAAATGTATCTTTTCCCCCAAATCCAACTTGTCTTTTTTGTTTGCCCATGACTTACAAATAGGTATTGAACCCCTCCTTGGTTTTGTTTCAGCTCATTAGCACAGTAATTAAATTAATTAATTAGTGCATCCTAGACCTGACTGGCTGGGCAATCAGTTGCAAAGATGTGTTGGAAGAAGTGTTTGTTGCATTAGTTTCTTGCAGATTCAGTAAAACTGAAGCTCTCCAAAAAGGGACAGACTGAGCAGCCTGTTGTGTTTAATATTACACAATGGGTAGGTGTTTTTTCTGGGGGAGCATTTGCCTCCTACTTTATCTCAAAACAATGATACCATGAATATTTTGGGAAGTAGGGCTTGTGGGGTCTGTTTCTGTAGGGTGTGGTGATACCTCTGTGATAGAAAGCTCAATCCCTTATTGTAGCCCTTGATATGTCAGGGTTATCCTTGTGAATTCCAAGCTGGGAAGACAGCAGAAAAAGAAGGGAACTGCCTGTAGCCCTAGCACAGTCCTCAGAGCCAGATGGACTGGGCTCTGGGAAAATACCCAGTCCCTCTTAGAAAAGGGTCAACTGCCTTTTGTCCACAAGTGGTGGGTTGACCTTGGCTGGCTGGCAGATGCCCACCCAGCTGCTTTGCTCTCACAGATGCAACGCCTGCTGTCAGTACCTGAACATCCAGCACACCACCTTACAGTGACATGTGTGCTTCTGGAGTGCTCATGCCATCTCGAGCCCCTGCAGCTGCCCAGTGCCTTGTGGCTGGAGAAAAAGACAACTGATTTCAGCAGGGCTGGATTCCTCCCATGACATGTCCCTGAAACAGGGTTGGACACCCAGAAATCCTAGCAGGGCTTGGCAGCTGTATTTGTTTACCTTTCTGAACAAGGTAGAAAGCTGTCAGAGGCCCCCCAGCTCTGGGTACTTCTGATCTCACAATTCAGTTCAATCCCAGGTATGCTTGTTAAGACTTGCCTGCTTTGGGAGCTGTTCCAGCCAGAATATTAGCTCTGATGGGAGGTGTGAACCTTTAGGGCTTCCCCCAGACCTCAGTGAAATTACCCTAAGTAATGAACTTCCATGAGTGCTAGTTCATTTCTCTGTACAAAATAATTTAATAAAGACAATTTAATAAAGATGGGGGTGATGGGAAAGAACATTGGTTAGAAAAGTAGAAGCTTCTAGTTTTTTTTCTTTCCAATATATAAATAAATGATACTTTATCAAGAAAAAATACCAGCAGCTGTCACAAAACAGCACAACCAGAAAAAAAAATTCTGTTTAACCCAACCCTCATCACAGAAGTCCTGAAGCCAAAAGTTATTTCTTCACGAAATACAGCACTGAGCTGTTAGACTCTGAACATCCTGACCTGATAGCTGCTTGCTTTGTGCTCTAGTCTGTTGCTATTTCTTCTTCTAAAATTACTTTTTCCATAAACATCCTGGTTTAGGAAACCCAGCAATGACTTATAATGAAGTAGATTGATAATGATGAATAGTCCAAGACTGGTGTTTTATGTAGGCAGTAAAGGAAGATAAGTAATTCCATCTGTCAAGGGAAGACTCAATGAAGGAACTGGCTCCTCCTTTCATTCTGGTGACTGATAAATAATGAATATGCAAATCTAAATTGTCATTAGAGGGCTCTGTAATTACTCGAATGGGGTCAGGCAGGGGAAATTAGAGATGATGAAAACAAGGAAGGACTGTGAGAAGCTACAGACAGAGATACGAGAAGCCACCTGAATGTTGGATACTGGTCACTGCTGGGGGAAAGAAAACAAGCAGTAGGTTCAGCAGGTGGTGGTGTTTTGTGGGAACAAGTGTGGTGATAAGCTTATCCTTACACTGAACAAGAGGATGAGACAACCCTCACAGTGGGGACAGGGACTCCTCCTGCAGGCTGTTTTTTCTGTTGTATCCTGTGGTGGGCTGACGTTGGCTGGCTGCTAGATGCTCACTCAGCTGCTCTCACTCCTCAACAGGATAGGGAAAGAAAATATGATGGGGAAGCTTGTGAGTCAAGATAAAGACAGGAGAATAACTTATCAGTTACCATCATGGGCAAAGAGATTAAGATAGGTCAGATAGTGAGAAACAAAACCAAAACTGACAAGTGTTCGGTGGGCTCAAGTGCCATAAACCCCATGGTAAAGGAACCTGGTCTTCAGCTTGCAAATAAAGGTTCTGCTCTCAGATTAGTTTATTTCCTATCAAAGCAACACAACATTGAGGAGAAAAGAGCTGTTTCTTGAGACCTGAGATTTCTAAAGGCTTAAACCCTCTTGAAGTGCAGGGTAAAACAAAAGCTAACTTGCCAAGGGGTGGTTCCCTAAGTAAGTAGTCCTTCACTTCCACAACCTGGGACAGTGTCTGTCTTAGTCTTCCCACCTCTGGGGGTGGGAAGGGCAATTAAAATAGTGACTGAGTCCAAGAGACAATCATCTGCCACAGGTGTCCCGCAAATGAAGTGGCTTTATCTCCACCAGAAGTTTTTGTATGCCTCCTGCTTGAGAAGAGGGTCTCTGCTCCAGACTGGCTGGATTACTGCGAAACCCCCGGAGCAGGTACGTTCTTATGGCTGAATTTACTGTCAGACTATATCTCATACAGTATTGCCACCACTGTATTGAAAGAGCTCACGTTGTCGGTACTGCAGATGGCATCAGGGAGTGCAGTGGAAGACTGGGAAACCTGTTTTGAATCTGTTTCAGAACTCTTGTAACTAGTCGTGTAGCAGCAGTGTCAAAGGAGCGGTGTAGTCACCACAGCATCGTGTGCAGCCTCCTTTCATTAATGAAAACTGCAAAAAACAATGACTGCAACAGAAAACACCCCCCCAAATGATTTCATAAAAGTACCTTTGGGAGATGGGTATGTTAAGGACTTTCTGATGTAATGTTGTAAGTATAATTTTGTGCATCCTATTTATACGGGTCCATATGGATGGGTGGCAGAGTGATCAATTTAGCTGTTTAACAGATGTATTCCACTGAAGGGTCTCATGGTTTGAGATGTTATTACGGTCCCTTTCTCTGCTGCTTTTCATCTGTGTGTTCCTGTGCTTCACTGCTCATCATATTCACACTGTCATGCTTTCTTTTTCCACCAAGGATGTAATATTTCACAGCAGAGCAGCTGAGATGCAGGTACTTGTCTGGGTCTGTCATTCCTGCTGCCAAGTAATAAAACCCTGGCAGAGGAGCAGATAGCTGCAAACCCTGATGTCTTAGCACATTATAGTGATATTGGGGAAGGAGTTTTATTATGTCTGTCAAGAGGGGAAACCAGAGCATGCAAGCAGCCGTGTGCCTTGTGGAGGTCAAAAACCACATTGCCAGTGTGGTTGGCACAAGCCTGAGAGGCAGGATTGGCTCCACTTTATGCAGTGTGCTTTCTGCCTCTGCATGCCTGAACACACTTCAGCTAGTAACCTGTGTTAGGGCAAGCTCAGCAGGGCTTGGTTTCCTACCCTGATCCCAAAAGCGGTTCATTCTGGAAGATACTTAGAGAGCACCGAGACCCAGCTGTGGCTGCCTTCTCTCACTCCGTATCTTCAAACTGCAATTGATCAGGAATGCTCCAGTCCCTCAGTGGTCTCAACCCTTGATGTTAGTGAAAAAGAGGAAAAGTGAATGTGGAATAGGAGAGGCAATAGGGATCATCCTGTTTTCCTCAATAGACTCCGTGCATTCCTGAGTGGTTGCCAGACTCCTTGCCTAGGAGAGTAAAGTGGCTACAAAGGGCACTGCCAGTGAGGGTTTGCACACCTCCGTGGTGCTCAGTTGTCTTGGAAGGTCATCCAAGTCTTCAGCTTTCTCTCCCAGAAGCACTCTTTGGGACTGTGAACTAGGGCAGGAGCTGCCACTTTGGCTGCTCTCTAGAAACTCTGAGGTAGCTGGAAGGGAGGAGGAGGAGGGAACGCTGCAGCTACAACCGCATGTACGCGGAGTGACAGAACTGGACCCCACAGTGTTTGAAACAGGCAGTTGAATTCTGAAGAGTTACCTAATTGAGAAAAATGTTTGGGGTGTTTTGGGGGCATTTTTTTTTGCCTTGAAAAGCACAGAAAAAGTTATTGGCTATATGAGGGAGTTTAAAGTTTGCTCATGTTCTGGCATAACTGGAACCTTTTTCTGCTATAGCACTCTTAAGTTCAAGGAGGCAGAAAGGGTTTAGTGGCCATAGATTGCTTGGCTTAGCACACTTGTGGCAACAAATAAATGAGCTAAAGATTAATGGTAAGTTTTCTTAATTGTAATATTTGACACCCTTTCATGGATAAAATTGGTGGCTAAGACTCAAGGGTTTTGCCTAATGAATGACTGTCTCCTGTTCGTTATGAAGCTCTTGGTTAACACATGAGCTAGTTCCTTTTACCACCTTGCCTTATCAGAAAGGTGAAGGAGTCCTTCAGTAGGATCATTGTTTTCATCTGGAGTAGCCAAAGGTTTCACTTCAAAGGGTCAGTAAGATTGCACGTTACTCATTAAGTAAGATCAGCTCCTTGTCTGATCAGCAGTGTACGTGCCTGCTGCAAACCCAGGGCTGGATTCAGCTGCGGGACAATGGCACTTTCATTCTAAAGGCTGCTAATGGTGAGGCTGCTGTTGTGACTGGAAATTACACAGTGATCCCAGTTATAGCTCCTCTGATACTGGCCTCCTGTCTCAAAAGCTTTAGCTTCAACTGCAGCATAGTCTGTGCTCCAGCCCTTTGCAGACTTCATAGGAAAGGAGGTCTAAAGGGCACTTTCAGTAGAGATTGTATCTGCTACTGGCATTCTAAGTAAAACAATCTCATTATTGTAATCCTATGTTGTTGTTTTAGTGTGTGTGGAAGGAGGGTGATCTTTTCCCTTTAAACCCCAAGTCCACCACTACGATTGAACCCAGTCACCTATTAGATCCATCTCTTAAGGAATTTAGTAAGTTTGCTCTTGGGGCTGCCCTGCTAGAAGTTTCCTACTAGATACTAATACAAGATTCTGATACAGAAAGGCTCTCTCAAATCAGAGTATATTGATGACAATTGCTTCATGTGTGTGGAAAGACTACAGCTTCTTGATGGAATGCAGCTGTTATTTGCTGCTGTGCTGCAGCGTGGTGTGCAGTTGTCGATTGAGTGAGTGATGGGATGTTTGCTGGTTGTATAGCAGATAAGAACTGGACAAGACACTAAGATTGGAAGCTTTTCCCCCCAAAACCTGAAGGGTTAATGCAAAGAGAATTCAAACTTACATCTCCCTCCTCCACAGTGTGGTGCTCCCAGCACTTTTCAGAAGCACCAGTACCACCAGTGCAGCTTCCACTTAGCTTGTTTAAGCTTGCCAAAAGCACAAGAAACCCAGAAACTTACATCTCAAAGCCATTTTAGCCAAAATCCTGGAAGGATTAAGAGTCGGGTGCCAAACCAGAAGTCTCCTTCTGATAAAAAGAACTGTACTTGCTCACATCTAGATAAACTTAAATTAAGTGTTATCAGATGGAGGGATGGAGCAAAGTGTCCTCCTTCTATGCAGCAGCTCTAGAATGGGTTTGGATGACCTGCACAGGATATAGCACTGCTGTATAAATCTATGAAATGCTGCAAAACCTGACTGAGGAACCCCTAAAGAAGAGGATTAAATTAATCTGTTCTTCTGATTCTTTCCTGTAGGGAATAATACAAATATAAATAAATAAATGGGAAAACTAGCCTCTGCTTTACAATGTTGGGAAGGCTTCTGTCACCATAAACTTTGTTAAACAGCAATGCATATATTGTGAAAACCAGCAGGCAAACAGGCTTCTCCTCAGTTCGTTCTGGGAAAGGTTCTGCCTCCACGGAAAAAGTGAGCACTGCTATATCTGTTCTTTGAAAACAGACTGTGAGGGAGATTCACCAGTGTCAGGCTGCTCCCAGTTCTCCCATTTGCTTGCTCTGAACGCGTCAGGCAGGGAGCACTGACATGTGCTGCACCATTCAGATCCACCCCGGTGCACCACCTTGTCCTGCATTTCAGGGAGCAGAGAAGCAAGATGCTGTTCTCTCTCTCTCTGTCCTTGGAATCAGCGGCTCAGCAGCGGTGTCTCTGCTCTCCTGGGTGCTAAGGGTGTTTCTGAAAAGCACATCTTAGCTGTCTTCTCCAAGAAATCCAAATCTCATGCAGCTCCCTTACAGGCAGAGGTGGTTTGGCAGCTGGATATTGACCCTTCTGTTGTGTCATAGCTCCCGTGCGTGGGGCTGTGTTGTCCACCCGGACATCTGACTGTAAGCTCTGCTGCGGTTGAGATTCATCTTGTTTCTTGTAGTGGGTCTGTTTGCTAGCAAACAGCAGAGGCGAGGGGTGACCTGAGCTGATCTGGAAACACTGTGAAGTTTGAAACTACAGAACAACCCCTTCTGCCCACACACAAGGCAGCACCTTCTAGCTGGTCCTTCCTGTTAGGTGACCCAATTGCTTAGAGCTCGGTGCCTAAAAGCATTTGGCAAGTGCAGCGTGTATCTGAGGGCAGCACGAGTGGTCCTTGGCAGAGGGGGGAAAGCTGCTTATTTGTTTAGGAAACAGAGGCTATAGTGCTTAACTTGTGATATTTCAGTCACTTCCATGGCAACAGGCTCTGGGAGACCAAAGCAGGACTTCATTGGATCACAGAACGGCTTGAAAATGGAACGGAGAAAATTTTACATAGCAACACGGTGAAGTTTATTTTAACTTTTGTATTTTACCTCCGATGATTTCATCAACGGGGTAATTGCTGCTCTGCCAAGCCGTTGAGCAAATTGCCGTGGATTTCTTTGAGTTGCCTGGCATCCCTTGCTCCTTTATTGGCAGGGAATGCACCAGCTGAATGCGATGCCCCCTCTCCCACTCTGCCCAAGGATGCCCTGTGATGATAAGAGGCAGCACCAGTTAGAAACAGCAGCCTGGTCCAAAGGAATTGGAATTTTTCCATCTTCCTCTCTATGCCTGAGATTTGGCCCAGTGTTACAAGTGTGGTGTAGCCTATAGCATGATCTGCTTGGTAAGATGTCACAAAGCACATGGCTGAGTGGTGGGATTGTGAACATCCTGTGATGAAAGGCAAACCCCTCATGTTCCCAGTCTGAATTAGATCTGGTCACTGGCATTTTAGTCATTTCACAGCCTGCTTCACCCCTTGGGTCCTTGTGTTCTGAGCATCATTCGCTCCATTTCTTTGGCTGGCTCACACAGGTGGTGCCGGTGTGCCAGAAGGCTTGTTGCTGGGTTCACGCGTGCTGCAGGAAAAGGGAGGGTTAGTAAATGAAGCATTGACACAGAAACAACTGCACGTTGTTTCATTAACAAAATCTTGTCTCATATATTTATAGCAAACAACCAGAAACTGCTGTTGTAATATGATGTGGGGGAAAACACAGCACCAAAGGGTAACAGGGTTTGTTTTTCTCGTCATGCACATGACAGCAGATCAATTATGATGCAAGTAACTGGTTAAGGAAATCCATTAATGAAGCTGAAACCTTTAAAACTTTAATTAAGTTTCTTGCTGGACGTGTGCCACTTAGATGAGCCAATTATTTTTTAAGAGTATTTGTCACATCTCTGTCAGCACAGCCTTCACCCTGAGCAGAGCAAGAACTACTCAGTGAGAGCCGGTCGTTTTCTTAGCAAAGCTTGCACTGTCACTTTACATTTCTGGACTGAGTGAAGTGCTCGCCATTCACGTTAACCAAGTCACTCCTCAGGTTTTCTCTCACTCAGTGGCTGCAAACCAGTTGAGAAGTTGGCCAGGCAGGTAGTCTCAGCTCTATGACTTATCCTTGCTCCTACCCAGCCCTTGCATAGACTGGAATCCACCCCACCAGCCTGTCACAACCCTTTCTTCCCCTTAGGTGTAAACTAAAGAAGCTGCTGCTCCTCAGAAAGTCTCAGTGTTAGCACGTAACTTTATCCTCTGCCTTGAACAGCGTCAGTTTGTACAGTAGGAGACACATGATCAGCAGCTATGATTTCATTCTCATTGCAGAGACCTGCTCTGTGATGCAGGGTTTGCTCCAGTGTGCAGGCACGTGTCACTGGCAGATGTTCGCGTGAGTGTGGTTTGATGTTTGGCCCTTTGCATTGCTGTTTCAGGGTTGTTCTGATTTACTCTGTATATAAAATGCTTCATCTTTAGTTTTCTTTAGGTCTGAAAATACTGAGCTCCTCAATAGAGTATCTCAAAGAGAAGATGTGAAAGTAATCAAGTGAGGCAAAATTACCTAGAGGTCAGAACAGGGGAAAGCAATTTCTTTCTGAGGGTCATTTAGTCTACTGACAATCTACAATCTGTTGTTTAGTGGGAAATTATCAGTCTGAAGTGTGGACACAGTTTTATGATCCTTATAGTTGGAATTTAGAACCGGGATGGGGTAAAGACCCTCAAACACCAGGGTGGTTAACAAAAGCAGATGTTGTCCAGTGCAGAAACATTATGCCAGTTGAACCAGAACTTTCAGAGACTGGAAATTAACTTTGTTGGAAGCTAAAGAGAGACGTCCTGAAGAGATGGGCTTGGAGGTATTGGTAGAAGAACAACTCAACATGACGTGGCAGTGCAGTCCAGAAGGTCAAGCATATCCTGGGCTTTATCAAGAGAAGCATCATCAGAAGGTTAAGGGAGGTGATTCTTCCCCTCTTCTCTGCTCTTGTGAGACCTCACTTGGAGTACTGCACCCAGGTCTGTAGTCCCCAATATAAAGGACATGGAAACATGGAACTGTTGGAGCAAGTCTAGAGGAGAGCCACAAGGATGATCAGAGGGCTGGAGGGGCTCTCCAGTGAGGACAGGCTGAAGGAACTGGGGCTGTTCAGTGTTGAGAAGGCTCCAGGGGGACCTTATAGCAGCTTTCCAGTACCTGAATGTGGACTACAGGAAAGCTGCAGAGGGACTTTTAAGGAGGGACTCTAGTGATAGAACAAAGGGGAATGGTTTCAAGCCATTGAGGGTAGATTTAAATTAGATCTTGGGAAGGAATTCCTGACTACAAGGATAGTGAGACATTGGACTGAATTGCCCAAGGAGGTTGTGGATAACCTCTCCATAGAACCATTTGAGGCCAAGTTGGACAGCACCCTGGGCAACCTGGTCTAGTGAGAGGTGTCCCTGCCTGTTGCAAGTCTGGAACTAGACGGTCTCTGAGATCTCTTCCAACATAAGCCATTTTATGATTCTAATTGCACAGAATCACAGAACATCAGTGGTTGGAAAGGACCTCGAAAGATCATCTAGTCCAATCCCCTTGCCAGAGTAGGATCACCTAGACCTGCACAGGAACATATCCAGGTGGGTTTTAAATGTCTCATGGTCATCCTGCTGTCCACCAGGACCCCAGGTCCCTTTCTCCTACCCTGCTCTCCAACAGGTCAGTCCCCAACCTACGTTGGTACCTGGGGTTGTTCTTGCCCACATGCAAGACTCTACACTTACCATTCTAACATTTCATTAAATTTGTCCCTGCCCAGCTCTCCATCCTGTCCAGGTCTCGCTGAATGGCAGCACAGGAATAGGTTGCCTATCCTCTATATCCTTATTAGATTGGCTGTATTCCAGTAGGGGCTCACCAGTATGCTTCTATTTCATCCTCTGTAATGCTCCTAAGCCTTTCTACTTCCACTTGTAGCTGTTCAACCTCATCTTCCAGCTGTGCCGCTCAGTTAAGCAAATAATCTACCTGCTCACACTGTACACAGTGTGGGAAAAGTGAGAGACTGTTGCATTCCCTGCAGCCCGTCACCTGCACAGCCTCATCTTGCTGGGAGACCTCTGTTTGGGTTCCCACATCCATGTGCAGTGGTCGTGACCACAGCCTGGTCTTCCTCTGCTGCCAAGTTGACACCATGTTCTCTCACTGCTCTGTGAGGTCTAAGCACGACTTCCAGTTTTGCCTCACTTAAAGATCCTGCGGCTGGATCCCCACCACAGTGCCTTCTGGCTTTTCCCATGAGAGATTCCAACCCCCAGCAGCTCCCTCTTAATTCCCTTGAGATTCCCTGTTTAAAAGGACCCTCCAAATCAGCCAAAAACCATTTGGGGACCGGGCACTGGCTCTGCTGCTGCTCTGTGCAGTCTACCAGGGGAGCCCTCCCCATTACAGGCTGCTTTCAACAATTCAGACCTTCCTCTCCATTTGCCTTGATTTCTGTTTCAGTTAAAAGGTGAATCACCGAGATGCCATGAAATGCTCAAGTAGATGGTGCCCTTCACAGTGGCTTCTGCTTCTTGTGATGGCTGAAGGTCCACTCTTTCAAGTAGAAGAGCTGGGCCATTGTTTCTTTTGTGTCAGTAAAAAAGCAGCAGCTTAAACCGGAAAATAAGATTTTATTCTAGATTGAATGGTACTTAGGCTCCTGACAGCTCTCCTCGCTTTTCCCTCACTGCTCCTAACGGTAAAGCAAGATTTATTTCACCAAAGTTAATGAAATAAAACTTTCTGTGTTACTTTGGTTGCTTTATTGCAGTTTTGGGGTTTTTTTTTTTTCCCCCTTTCTTTTCAAGATTAAGACAAGTTTTCAACTTAGAAGGAAGCTAGACATTAAACCCTCGGTGCAATGTGTCCAGAGTTTCATTTTGAGTCTTGTAGGCCAGATTGTAATATAAATAATTGAGCCCACGGAGGAGGCTGGGGTTTTTTAACAAAAAAATAAAGCCCCAAAAGAACATAATTTATTTAGCTAAGTTACTTCTATGGATTTAACAACTGATACCCTGTTCTGCAGTGGTATCTAAGGCAAACATTTCTCTGGAGGGACGAGGTTTTCCAGCTTGTTTACTGATGAAATTTAAGTAGCTGGAAAAAAGGATTCCGAGAATTCAAAAGACTCTAGCAAGCTGCATCCTTGTTTGCTTCAATACGGAACAATATTGGAAGTACTTGGAGATGATGGTTCCTGGTTGTTGGGGGTTTTTTTATTGTCTTCTTCCTCGACTTTTCAATATGCCCTTGAGAAGCAGAGTGAGACTTGCTAGTTCTTCACAAAATTATAACTTTGTCTGTTTGCTTGTGGATGTTTGTGTTCACCTGCTCCTAGAAAGCATCTGGGAAGGATGAGTGCCCCGGCATTCAAATCATAGGCAAATACTGACATTTTGTCCACTTACCTCATTATATTTTGCCCAATGACTGCATCAAGATGATAAGAAACTAGAACAAAGTACTAAATACACGTTCTCCCGTTGTTTGGTCCATGTGGCAGCTTTCTTACTGAAAAGAATTTTAAAAGTTAGGAGTGGAAGAAGTGAGACACATTTAATTCCTTACTATTGCTGCAAAAGTCCATCCTTCTCCTTCAACCACCCTTTGATGAAGTAATTCTTCATGCCCACTCATCAGAAGCGTTGTATTAATTTTAATATGTCATTATCTGAAGAATTAATGAAAACTGATGGGATGGTGTTATACCTGTGCTAGAGACAAATGACCCGGGGTGGGGGTTGACTTCTTTTGACGCCTGGAAACCTTTTCAGCAAGTCAGTAAAGCTGAGAGCTTTGAAAAACCAGTTTTGAAAACTTCTCCCTTCCTCCGAAGGCAATTCTGTTGGCTTGACTGTGACACAAATCTCACTGCGGTGAAATGAATTGAGCCAGGAGGAATGGCCTGCCCAGGGAGGTGGTGGAGTCGCCGTCCCTGGAGCTGTTCAAGGCAGGATTGGACGTGGCACTTGGTGCCATGGTGTAGCCTTGAGCTCTGTGGTAACGGGTTGGACTTGATGATCTATGAGGTCTCTTCCAACCTTGGTAATACTATGATACTGTGATACTGTGAAAATTGCCTATATAGTTCTACCTTTTGGATAACCAGACTACTTTGTAGTGCTGGTTAGTCTTGCAGCAGAGGAGGAACAAAAGGCAGCTGTAACAGGCAAAAGCAGTCAAGCATCTCAGCCACCGATTGATGCATTCTGTGAGGTAGAAACCAGACTGCACAATACAAACAGTCCATCTAGGGCCACCAGAAATGAAAAGCAAAGTCCTGTCTTCTGATGTTGTCACTGCATATGACTAAGAGTATATAAAAATGCAACCAATCATATAGTCCAGCTTAATTCAGGGAAATCAAAAGGATCTCCTGACTCGAATGCTACAAATAGTTATTAAAGATTTGCTGCAGCCTCTTAGGCCAGTAGAGCTCTCCTGGCTGGCAGAGCAAGCACTAAGAGCTACTTGCTCCAATCCTTCTGAATGAATCTGGCATTTATGTTGCCATGACTTGCTGACCCAAATGAGCCCTTCTCATCTGCAGCCTCCAGGACAGTACTTCCTTTATTGTCTATTGCTTTACAATACCTCTGATTTTGGAGGTGGAAAGGAGAAGAGAGGAACCCCTCTCTTCTCACCTGACTGACTGGGGCTGAGAGCAACACGATATTCATGCAAAGGGAAACACAACCTAAGTAGGTTAACGATGAATGGACTTTCCCTGGAAAAATGAATCATCATGAAGTGGCAGAAGATTAGAGAACTTTTCCCAAGACAGTCTGGCAACTGAGTGCCCACCAGAGAAAAGTCTACTGCAAAAGGAAGATGGTATTATCAGTGAGTAAGGCAGCAGGTGTAGAAGAACTCAGCCAAGGATTCTGTCTGAGATGCATCACCTCAGATCAAAGACAGAATTGAAAGAAACTGTTATGTTAGAGTTTCATTCAGATTAACTGCAGTCTAGAAAGTAATGGAGCAATTAAGCTACATGGTTCAAACCTGTATGACTTAGAATGACTTAGGGATTGGAAGGGACCTTGAAAGATCATCTAGTCCAATCCCCCTGCCAGAGCAGGATCACCTAGACCAAGCCGCACAGGAACATCTCCAGGCAGGTTTTAAATGTCTCCAAAGAAGGAGACTCCACAGCCCCTCTGGGCAGCTTCTATAGTGCCATCACTCAGTTTGGAGGAATTGGCCCACTTTGTCGCAAATTGAGCATTCAACATCTTCCTTATGTACAGAATAGTCAGTCTGCAGTGAGTACAGAGGAGTTCTGCAAAGGAAAGAGTTAACACTAAAGCACAGAGCTGTAGTTAAAGTTCGCCCACTGGCTACCAGAGCTAATTGCAATCACAGACTTCTTCCTTTTCCAAAGCACTTAACAGCAAGTAATAGAAACATTTGTCATAATTATCCTTTCTGAAGAAGCACAAATCAAATAAAATCATCACAACACTAGCTATCTCGAAAAGGTACCAAGATGATCTATTTATAAATGTTGAGAGTAGCATGAAGCAGCACTGTCTGCGCCCACAATATCATCCTACTCACTAATCACACCAGGACAACACCCAAAACTTTCTCCTTTGAAGAATTGAGCAGAAGTTGGCTGACAACCCTCCCTACAGTGATCCTACTTTGGGGGACTATTTGTATCCTGTGTGAGGCACTTCAGCAGACCCATAGGTTGTCAGCATTCCTTTAACCATCCTTTAAGTGTTTGAACCTCACTGTTAGTGTGGGAAGAGTGTGACAGATACACAGTATTTCCAATAATGATAGAGCAAACGAATGACACTCTATTCACACCGACAACAGCGATAAAAATAAAAGAAGTGCACTATAAAAGAAAGGGAAATGTGTATGTCAAAAACTTTCCTGTAGCTTGAATGATGGAGGAATAATTTAAAGTGTGCTATTAAAGCAGCAGAACTCAAATGACTGTCAGGCAAGTTTGAGGCTAACATGCTCATAATTCCCTTGATCACAATATTTTACAGTATTTAGCATGTGATGAAGAGCTTTCACTTATCTGCAGTGAGAAAAGTAGGGTACAAATTATTAATGCTCATCCCATTTGCCAAGTGTTAAAAAGTAGCAGTGATAGTGCAAAGGCTGTTTAGAAAGTTCACCTCCTTAGGAACTTTTAAAGGAAAAATCACACGTAGCCCAGACAGCTAAAATAATTTCAAAAGATACTACAGGTTAGCAATGCCACATCAGGGCAATCTCCTGATGTGGACAGAACAAAGCCAGCATCCCAGCCAGACGTCTGCCATTTCAGTGGTTTGTCAGCATCGTCCCAGTTTTTCAGTCCAACACACACAAAATCTCAAATTCAACTCCCACAGTAAACCAACATGAGGAAAGATTCTATTTTGCTGGACCAGAACAGGAATAGTCTGAAAACTAGCAAAGAGGTGAGGTGGGAAGAAAGAAGGAAACAACTGAGAAATAAAACGCACAAAGGAAATGAAAATCCACAAAGCAAACCAAGCGACCAGTGAAACCAATCAAAACCAGCAAAAACAAAGCAAAGGTAAAACTTGCTGCAGCTGTAACACCCATAGGCTATGAGTTTCCTGGGAAGTCTAAACAATGGAGTGTAAAAATGCATGCATTTCTTCTGCAGCTGCTCAGAACCTGGGTCCCAAGTTCCACAACTGCAAGTCCCAAGAATCAGGCCAACACCATCCACCCATCTGCCACCTGAGCTGCTCATTAGGAAACCTACTACCTTAGGAACTGCCACGTGAGTTCTGGTGGAGACACCTCAGGAATCATTCACTCTCACACACTTACTCTATTCCTGACAGATGTTTGCCCAACCTATTCCTAGAGCACCCTGCAAGCTCTGTTTCTTCATTATCCCTGCTGCTGCAATGTTTACCTAACACGACCTGCAGCTGGCACAAAATACCCATTCCTTCCCCCAAACAGCAGCTAAGCCTGTTGCAAACCTCCACAGGTGCTCTTAGATACCTGTGTTTACGTGTATTTTTAGAAGCATGCCTACTGCTAATCATGTATAAACGAAAACGAGCTGTGAGTTGGGCAGGACTTATATCTTAAGACTTCTCAGACTGCCAAAGATCCTCGAGTTGCATTTTGCCTAATACACAGAAAAATCTCTTAATTCAAAAGCAGTAAGCAGACACTACTGAGATAAAATGCACCATCTGCTTAACAGAACTCCATGACACTACATAACAGAGACGCCAGAAGGAAAGCAAACTGATTTTTAAACAATCTTTATGTATTAGTCAATAATACATAGTGATTCTAGTAACACCTGCTTTCCTCAGTGTCCAATGACTTCTTGTTCCTCATTTTACTCTGGCCTAACCGAGGGAGTTATGGCCGTGAACACTTCGGCTCTCACTTCAGCACATCAGCAAAAGGACTGTTAATCACGCGCCAAGGGCAGATTGCAACTTCACTGTTCCAACGTAACACAGCACGTAGCCATTGGACCTGACAAAACTGAATTGAAAGCAAAGGAAAAGTAAAATTTCTCCACTTGGTTTTGGTTTGTTTTTACTTCCCTTATTTTTTAGTGGATGGAGCCGATCTCATGACATTTAAGTAAGTTTAGCACAATGTCATCTAAAGAAGGGCAATGGGTGCAAGCAGCAATAAAAGAGCAAGAAAACGAGAGGCTGTGCTATTAAGCATGATGAAAATAATACATGTTGTAGAGTTTGCAAATGGTCTGGGCAATAATTTGAAGTGCAAGCATTTTTCTTCCAAGTCTAGAACAGAGCTTGGTAATGAAGAGCAAGACACCAGAAGCAGTCACTTTGCACCACGACATGCTGAAATTGGTGGTTCTTTCCTGTTCACTTACTGTAGATTAAGCAAAGTGTGTAATGTGCTCTCTGCAGCGTACTCAAGCTAAAAAACCTACTAGAGGACAAGGCAAGTTTCAAGGAGACACTAGCACTTGACACGGAAGATACTGAGATTTTGCATTACCAATCACCTTTACGGGAATGGCTGAAAGTGGATCTCAAGGTCTTTTATAGTCAGGTAATAAAAATACTGAACTTTGCAAGAAAATCTTCCACTGTAGCTGCAAAATGTTTCTGAGGCCAGGGGAAAAGCACTCAAAACTGTAAAAACAGAAAGAAAAAGTTGTTGTGTTTTTTTTCTTGGAGAGTTATACCTCTTTTCTATCAAAAAGGAAAATAAAGAAGTCCCCTCAATTTTAATACTTGTACTTTGCTTGGGTACATCATTATAGCTTAGATTTACCCTCCCACAACTGACTGGTAGCTGGCACCGGGCTGACCAAGTATTGTTTAGATCCTGTCCGTGCTGCCAGTTACACTGAGCTGATCCACTTAGTGCACAGCTATCCGTCTGCAGGTCTCAATGTGCCCCTTCATTCCTTCCTCAAAGGAAAAGATGAAACCTCTTTACACTTATTCAGGCTAATCTCACATTAACCACAGGAGCTCTCTTAGACGAGGTGTTCTTCTCCTCCTTATGCCCTAAAAATGTGCAGTGGTATAGATGAGAATGAGTGATTCCCTGGGGGTAAGCAGATACAAGTGTTCTCTGACAATGCCGTCGGACTTTCACACTGGGGGACTGCACAGTGAGCAGATGAACCTTCCCGAAGCAACAGTTCACTCCATGACCAGAGGAGAAGAATACACAAGATGCAAAATAAAGGCCAGCACATCGGGCACATTTTTATCCATTCAAATAATACGGGAAAAAACCCAAACACTTAGCTGCAGTGGCGGTAAGTTTCTATGTAGACAAGCCCTAACACTCCTATGGTCAACAAATGAGGGAGAAGCAGCCAATTGCACTGAAAATAACCATCCCAACGGAGTTCACCTTTACTCCCTGCTCCTCACAAAATCATCCTTACATCCTGAATTACGTCCTCTTTTCAGTTGTCACAATTCTGGCTTCACAGAATCATCATGGCTGGAAAGGACCTCCAGGGTCATCGAGTCCAACCTTCGTCCCATTAACTAACTGCTAGACCAGATCCCTAAGCGTTGCGTCCACTCGTTCCTTAAACACATCCAGGGACGGTGATGCCACCACCTCCCTGGGCAATCCATTCCAGTACCTAACCACCCTCTCAGTAAAGAACTTCTTCCTAACATCCAATCTA